>JAUTDX010001323.1:0-79303 GCA_030844895.1 Ambrosia x helenae | reverse complement strand
TTCTCCACATAAAAACATTACACTTAATAGGAACCCACTTTACACCCATTTGAAAACATTAGCCGGCTGCACTATACTCGTACCATCCAACCATTTCTTAACCGCATGAACTGAGAACTCAAAGTTCCCATTGTCCCAAAACCAAACATCACTATGATCACCCAGACTGAACCCGCCATAACTCAAGGCACCCGCTAGTTGTTGGGACTCAATGCTAGAACTTGGCGACCTTTTCCACTCCCAAACCATATCAGACCCGCTAATACCATTCACCACCCGATCCTTAACAGTACAAAACTTCATTCTCTCTAGGCGAAAAAGATCCGGAAACAGTTTCTTTAGAGGCAGGTTATGAATCCATGGGTCCACCCAAAACATCACTTCGGTCCCTCTACCAACTCGGCCTCTGATCACGTCTATGCTACTACGCCCTTCACAATTCAGACGAATACAGCTCTTCACAATCTTCGACCATGTACCATTGACTCTAGCATTATGAGGATAAGCATCCCATTTACGTTGCGAACCATGAATAGAATCCACCACTCTTCTCCAAAGCGCATCTTTATCATGCCTATATCGCCACAACCATTTGACCAAAAAGGCGTTATTGCAATCACCAAGTTTTCTAATTCCCAAACCCCCATATTTAATCGGCTTAGTGACATCTTCCCAACCCACCCAATGAAGTTTGCGCACATCACTACTCCCTCCCCAAAGGAATTTTTTGATCACTCTTTCCATCTCATTAAGAACACCAACCGGAGCCTTGACAACGAAAAGTAATATGAAGGAAGGCTAACCAATACGGACTTAATTAGCGTCAATCTCCCACCAATAGAAAGAACCTTAGATTTCCACCGAGAAAGCCTATTCTTAACCACATTAACCACCGGCTCCCAACTGTTTATTCTACTCATGTTCGACCCCACCTTAATCCCCAAATAAGTGAAAGGAGCCGTCCCGTCTGGCAACCCAACTCGACCGCTTTCAAGCCAACTTCTTCCACACTTTTACCCACACCATATAGTGTAGACTTTTGGATGTTAATCCTTAAGCCCGAACACATATGGAAAACTCTAAGAATACGCCTAAGGCAAAGCAGGTTACTATCTGACCACTCCCCATTACCATAGCGTCATCCGCGTATAATAAATGAGAAAGCACAAGACCACCATTCTCAAACCCCACACCTCTAAACGCCCCAACGTCACAGGCCTTTTTAATAAGACCCGAAAAAGCCTCCATCACCATAATAAATAAAAATGGGGATAACGGGGTCACCCTGTCGAATACCCTTCTCACAATTAAATTCATACGTCGGGGATCCATTCACAAGCACTGAAGAACGGGCCGATTTAAGAATACCATCTACCCACTTACACCAAACCTGAGGGAAACCCATCTGCCCGCCACAAACGCCGATTGGTTTTCATTGATAATGTATCCATAACTGGTTTCAACCTGTTCGCCAAAATTTTGGATACGACTTTACTAATCACTCCAATCAAATTAATTGGCCGATAGTCTTCTAACCGCACCGGGTCTTTAACTTTCGGAACTAGCGTAATAAACGAGGAAGATACACCGCGACTAATCTCCCCGTGTCCGCAAACGTGCGATATACGTGCCTTTAATGGAACCAAAGTCTTTAAGAACAGCCACTAAATCCTTCGACGTACAGCCCTCTGGAAGATTGGAAACAAAGAACTTAGTAATCGCCTCGTCTCTCTTATCTTGCCTATCCCGATGATCGGTTCTTCTGCCTCGCTTTGAAGGTGCATCATACCATGTATCAACTTTGTAACGCTCCCTGCCCGCCATGGAAATCTGGAAAAACCTTACGCCGCCGTTGAGATCGCCTCCGAAGTTATCGAGAATTAGGGTTTTTTTTATTTAGAATAATCTATTGACAAGCAAAAACATGTACATTAGTTATTATCTAAGACTGTCTCTAATGCGAAGGGTGCTTTTAGGCACCCTTAGTTGCCTAGTCAGTTGTCACATCATATCCTTACAAATCCTTACAAATCCTTTAAAACCTCACTTTTACCTCCAACCATACAAACATCTTTACATAATCCTTACATTTTCCATATCATCACCCAATTTTTCTTTAAATTTAATTACTTAAATTATTAAAAACATATTTAAATAATTGAATGATTAAATACATTATATAACTAAGTAAGTAATACAAAACTCAAAAATTGTTGCGCTACAATTTCAATGTCATCAGACATTAGCTCTTCCATGAAATCAAAAGTTACTAACTTAATGTGTATTTAGATAGTTGGCGTAGTTAGGAGACGAATTTAATGCAGACTACATGAAAATTTGGATCGAGAGTTATTAAATAATAGTAAATATGGATTTAAATGGGCACAATAACCCAAATACCTTGGCCCTTGCAGAAGGATTTTGCATTAAATTCGGATGATATTTTTAATGCGCCTGCAAACTTGGACAATTCCAAGTCATTTCGGATGGCATCGTTACGGGCGCATTAATGACAGTCTAATAGTATGGTATGATATTATTAGAATCACGTTATATGACAAAATCAAATAGTTTAAATGGTAGGATGGTATCAAAAAATTCAGAACGAATATGAAGCATTAGATTAATTATAAATAGATCTTGAAGGTTGGGGTGTGTATAAGATTAGATTATACGCGGCTGATTACCTCAGATAGATTGTTTAGCTGTATTGAAGTTGAAAATGCTAGCATATCGTGTGTTGATACCTACGAGGGTGTTGTGACCAGATATTAGAGACATTTTGTAATTTGCTTAGCGTGATCTCCAAGTGGAGTAAAGTAGAGCTTACAAATGTGTCCTGGTGTGGTAAACGGGTGGTGGTCAAGTTCAACACACACACAATTTGATGCCATTATTTAAACGGAATAACGCGACGTTTTAAGTAATCATGTCCATTTTCTTAGACATTAACACGTGCATGTTTGAGAAGTATGTTACACGTTACATTCAACACGATAAAATGTAATCAATTCAAGAGCACGAGCAATACGCCACGTATAACATGATCATTGACGCGGCTAGCTAAACATGGTAAGAAATAATAATACATGATAAGCAAGATAAAATAAAGTTACTATATAATCCCAACCTTATCTTTTCTATTTTCTATGTTTCGATATAATTTTTGCGAGTTAAAGCGCATGTAGTTATTCTACCTTTTACATCTAGTTTTTGTTTGGTTTAACGCTCTTAAACAGGTTAAATTGCTCAACCCAAACACAAGTATATAACCAATGTAGTTATTTGTGTAAAAAGAATAAACTGTATCCACACACACTAAAAATCATGTATCCTAACTCTTTATCTAAACTGTCAAACTAATAGACAGGTAACATTCAACTAGTAAATGTGCTATCAAAGTGGATTGTAAAAACAAATTAAACGGGTCACAAACTGGTTAGAGAATCGGCATGTTTCTCTAAACAAGTTGGCAACTTGACAGGCTTACCCGAACATGATCTTTATTAAATGGGTTAGATACAACCAACCAAAACCTGATTATTTAGTCACATATAAAATTGTCAACTCTATGTAGACTTATTCCAATACATAAACCAATAACGTGGGTCGAACCTACGGGTGTAAATGACACATAGCGGCTCGAGAGCTACCCGGAATCGGCTCGGTAAAAAGCTCGAACGAGCCGAGCCTTAACGAGCCCGAGCCCGAGCCCGAGCTCGAGCCCGAGCCCGAGCCCTATATACAAAGCTCGATTGGGCTCGCGAGCCTAAACGAGCCCAAACATAATTATAAGTTATTTATATATCTCTTATAATTTATAGCCCACATCTCCAAAGACCAAGTCCTTATTTCATAAGCCCATTTGATAACACTCGCGAGCCGAGCTTTTGCGATTTCGAGCCGAGCTTTGAGCTCGTTTGAGATTGTTCTCAAATCACCTCGAGCCGAGCTGAGCTCGAGCTTTTGATTTTGCTAGCGAGCTGAGCTCGAGCTCAAGATTGTAGGCTCGAACCGAACCGAGCCGAGCTCGAGCTTCATAAAACCATAACGAGCCGAGCTCAAGCCCAGTCAGGCTCGGGCTCGGCTCGGCTTGTTTACACCCCTAGTCGAACCATGTATGATCAACAACACGGCCACATAAGCATGCGCAGCGTACCTTTTACGTCGTAATTCAACAATACAACCACATAAGCATGCCTACCATTTACGTCATAATTTTGTTACAGGCCGGTCCCACCCAGCCTAATGCTAGCCCAAGTTGTTACTATGTAAAAATGTTTAGCATAGTAAAAGTATTGGCTTGCTAAACACTTGAACTACCTCAGATACGTAAATAAATAACGGAAACAAGTTGAGCTCAAGCTTGAAACCTACCAGTGAGACAAACTCGAGCTTTAAAAATATAGCTCAGACGAATCAAATTAAAGTTCAAGCTCTCTTAAGTTATAAACGAGGCAAGCTTGAGCTCCCTTAGGTCAAACAAGGCGAGCTCGGGCTCAACCCGTTTACAACCCTACTGGTAATCTCTAGCTATTTTGCCAATTGTCTTAGGGCCGATAGACCAAGAGTTTAATCAACTTAACAGACCCGAATTTAAAATACATTGGGTCATACCATCAGAAACTACAATTGAAATTGTCATATGGTAAACCATTTTTCAATTTGCAAATTGGGCCATAAAAAAACATTAACAGAGATTTAAGACAATGCTTAGGCCATGATTGATCGATGCGATATCTGTTGTTCATAAAGTTGCCTAAATATCCGGTATTTAGCATCATGATACTTCTTCACTCTCGGGTCTTTTGATGGATGGATTACCTGTAATTACAGAATGGAAAAGATGATCAGGCCCGTATAAAGAGACGACCCAATTCATGCTATATGATCAACCCCGTGCGCTAAAATGACACAACCCATTGTCATGCAATCATCTTGCTTCCTGTAAACGATGATATCAATGATGGAGATGATGATTACTACTAACTACATACCTGACCAGGTGCATTGAGCGCCTTCATGGCGTCTCTAAGAGTAGGATATTTCTTTGCAGCAACAGCACCAAGAATAGCGGCACCTAATAAAACTGACTCACTTTCACGAGGAAGAATTATAGGGCAACCTGCATAATAATGTGTCAGGAATATATTTAAATTGACCTTCTAATGTAACAAAAGATACTCATGTTCAAAATTAACAATGCATGCATCTACAATGACAACTAGATGACAGGTAAAGGTGGCAAATGGGTGGGTACTTAGTCGGGCGGGTTGGGTAACATGTCAACATTGTTATTTTTTGTATGGGTGAAGATGGGTCGAATTGACTCCAAACACGTTTTATTAAGAAATTTTCACTTTCTTTAAATAGTTGGTTTCAGGTATGATTGCAAAAAAGTATCGTTCCAATAAAGTTCTTTAAATATGATTTAGGATGTTTAATATAAATTCACTTTGGAATAAACAACAAAATCTTCTTCAAAGTCAAAACTAGTTGGGTCATGTAGAAAAAGAGTTTAAACATATGATTGTATGCACACAAGTGTTTTTAATTTTGATTTGATTTGATTTCCTTAGAATATAGAGATGGAAAATGGGCAGGTTGAACCTGAATAACAATTCAAATGGCCACATTTTATATACGCGTCACTGGGTTAGGTTGACCCATTAACACTTTTTTGTCCCTTTTATATTATATTTTTAAAAAAAGCAATTAATACTACTCTTAAAACATAATAAAACTTTTTTTACAATTGATTGAAGAGGTTTGAGTAGCAAACACGCTGGCAACTCAACACCTGATCAACCAGTTTGGACTGGAAATAATAAAAAAAAAAAACACCATGACTAGACCCATTTTAATTAAATGGGTCAATTTAAACCCTCTACTTAGTATGCAAGGAGTATTGTGTAAAGACTGGTCCATCGGATGAAAAAGAGAGAGAGAGAGAGAGACCAGTGATATCAGCATGCTCTTGAATGAACAATGCATTCTTTGAAAGCCCACCAGAAGCAAACAGAGTATCAATCTGTAAACACATAAAAACATGAGGTAACAGCCACATCTACCTGAGCTATGTTTCAATCTAGGTCGCAAGGACAATCACGCAGAGAAGGGTGTATAATACATTAATACATTGATAACAGGTGTACATGAGCGCGTGTATAACATGAAAGGAATAAATCTATTCATATGCATATATGAATATCAATGAATTATTCGTAAACCTTAATGATGGGTCATGGGAGGGAGGTAGCATGTATTACCAAAAACAAGAAAGTAAAGAATACAGATTTTTTTACTGGAGTAGTATACACTGTAAAAGCCTAAGGCGCTTATCCCACTTTTACGAAGTGCCATCACAAAGGTGGCAATTTCAACCCATATACCTATGGATAGGTTTGTTTGGGCATTGGTTTATCTCAATCAGGTCAGAAAGGGTAAGTCTAGTACTGTTCGAGATGGGTCAAGTTCAGTTGACCAGAAATACATTTTGACCAAAGATGTAATAACTTATAAATCATTAGTATAAACAATTTAGAAGGTTGTACACAATATAAATAAACTTTGGGCGACTTCTACCTCTTTGGCCCATATTCTTTTTAGCTAATTTTCAATTTAGAAGGTCAATGTTCAATTCTTCCCACATGACTTGTGATGAGCGTCTCATCCAATCAAAACTTCTGGAGTATAAACAAGTGTACACATACTAAAAGCACACTTACCTTGTGTCCATGTCATTGCAATGTTCAATGATATGACGTGTACCATATGCAAGGCCTTGAATGGTGGCAAAGTACTGAAGAGCCAACTGTCTTTCACTCGTATCAAGATTTAAACCACAAATCATTCCTTTTGCATTTGGGTCTGCAATTGGAGACCTAAACCATATAGTTAAAATTTAGCTGACTCGGCTAAGAAAAGAAATACGTACAGCCTTCACAAAAATTAAACTTATAAAAAAAGGGTTTAAAATCAAGCATAATTTTAACACATAAAAACGGATCATTTATTGAAAATTAGATTATTATTGAAAGAATATAACTTGTGATGATATTTGACACACTGATTACTTATAAAAAGAGAAAAAAATATAGAGAGAGGACAAACTGTTGTGTTTCAGCCTAGCTCAGTTAGACCTGGAACAAAAGTTACCTTTTTGACCTATTACCAGCCCGCCTGACCCACACCATATTTGCCACCTCTAGACCATATTTACCTGTTACCATGGAAATCAGGAAGGACATGCAGATCAGCTGTTAAGGCTGCGATAAATGGAGTCCCCATGTCATTCATCATTTGCGTTAGTAGATCGTTCAACATTTGAAACAGAGAAATATCTGGAAGATTTACATGTATAGAAAACTAGATAAGTATAAAATAGCTTTTCTAAATAAATAAGGAAAAAAGCACAAAAATAAAAAGACTCACACCCTACCTAAAAATTGTAATCAGTTCCATAATCATGTTCGGTACTCTAATTTGAAACAACAGCATTTCCAAATATTTTATTGAAAAAAAAAATCTTACTTTGGGAAGCAGCACGGTTTGCAAGATGTGAAGAAGCCACATGATTATCAACTATATAATCCAAAAGAGCACCAGTAGCACTCTGACCGCCTTCAGTTAGCCACAACTCAGGAACCATAGCTAGACATATTAAAAAACGGGAGAATTAAAATACCAAAACTTTTTACAAAGGGGAAAATTAGCAAAGCAGAAGCAAGAAAATATATTCTAAGTTAATTCTAGTGTTTACAGCAAGACATTGATTAGCAATAGAGATACTGGAGATGAAATCATGGATTATGCATGGAAAACGTGATATTACATCCGGACGCAGGATATCTGATGCAGTGTTATGTCACACCAAAGATATAGCCATGATGGTGGTCCACACACTTTTAAAACTGAGTACAAAATGATATTAGCAAAATTATTTGCAGAAAAAAGTAACCAACTTAGTCAAATCTCTCTTTTGGGTAACCAATTTAATTTACCCCAAAAAAACCATCAGTCACACAATTTTCTAATTAAAGTGATCTTCCATGATAACCAGTTCCCAGGTGACTGTCAGCATCACATCAGGAAAAACAAATTAAACGAATTAAAAATGCCACACGTCTACGAGGTAATCAGCTATTATTACCTTAAATTGCGATATTTGAAAGTTATTGCAAACGAAAGTTCTTGCAGCCTAGTGAATTGTTGGGGTAAACTAAGTTGGTTACTAAAACAAAATTTGACTTGGATTTTTCCCTTATTTTGAAAAAAAAATAATAATTTAAAATTGCTTTTGTAATTATCCCAGCAAGTTAAAGCAAACTCTTGTGTGAAGGGCGAAAAGCATACCGGACCAAAATGGTCCCCAGACACCTGGGATAAACAATTTGCTCCTTGCGACCGCCATATGACATGTGGAAGTTCCACATACCAACACCATACGTCGGCATATAGCATCGTCATCATCAGATTCTGAGAAACAATACGCTAACATAAAAAAACAACAAAATAATCATATAATGCATCAACAGAAGGTAGGAAACAAGGTCAAATGAAGTATAACCGTTCGCTTCAGAGTCAGGCACACTTTCCATCACTCCAACACCACCAGCATGAGCATCAATCAGTGAAGTTCCTACTGGAGTCCCAGTTAGAAGACCCAATTCCTGAAGGAGAAAAAATAATACTGAGTATAGCATATAGTGGTGGCCACTTTGACCCTTAAGAATGGGTCATGTTATGCTTCATCTCTATCAGCGGAGCTAAAAATTAACTTTTTAGAAGGGGTCAGACTTCAGAGAGGTCAAATGAGTTGAAAGTTGCCCACAGCTTATTTTTATATTAGGGGTGACAATTTTGAGTTGTGTTCAACCAGCACACAGAAAGATTAATTAATCACTGTCCAGGTGTAGCCTTATAGGTAGAACCTGAATCCAAACAAGCAATACGAACATAACTCCACACAACCCGATAATCCAAAAGAATCAAATGGGATATCGAGTCAAACTGAATCCGGAAAATATATATGAACAAGAATAAACAGTTCCATACGAAGAAAGGGACAAATCTCTATAATGTTATATATGAAAAAGATCAATTAGTATCGATATAATATAAATTTTTGCATTTGAAACACTAGTTGTATGCATAAAAATATTAATAATTATGCACAATACCTAATCCGAGCCAACCCAATGCAAAGCGAACCCTTACCAAAAAGTACCAGTTTGACCCGTTATCCAACATTCCAACCCCACCCGCCTATAAGAGTTGAAAAGCTTCTATGCAATCATTCAAAGTCCTTAAAAGTCAAAACAAAAACGTTCTATTCCCCACTTAAAAGGTTTGTTGGCTTAATTAATTAATGAACCTCAATGAACGCCAGTTGAAATCAATGTGAATTCTCCATTACAAAATTTCTTGCCTTCGCGGCTTCAGATGTTAAACCACAGCCCAGAGCATGACCGGGGAAAGCTACACTTCTTCCTGCTTATCAAAATGAGAAAAAAAACTGAGTTTTTAAATGCAAGAAAGAACTTAAACAAACAAAATCAACATAATACTCAAATTTTCTGATCAATGTGAGTGTCAACGGGATGTTTGGCTTTGCGTTTTGGTAACAATTATCTGATAATTTCAAATTGAAGTCACACTAATTAGTTTTTAGTGTTTGGATAAACAGAATTTGATTCTGATTACTTGGTTATTCAACAGTCAAATAATGTGGATAATCAGCTCCAACAAATTGATTATCCAGTTAACTTGAGCACTTAATTCCTAATACGAGAGACTTTTGATTTCATATAATAAATCTCTCATTATTCACAATAACGACTTTTTCAATTTAACTTGAGCTCTTAATTCCTTTAATAATCAGATTTTCCAAACACTCAACACCTGATTATCGATGCACTATCTTCTACTCCCATTTTGTTCCAGTTGATTATCTTACCCTGATTATTGAATATCAAATAATCACTTTCAAATTGTATCCAATTATCCAAACACCCCTTATAGGAACACTATAACATGATTGCTTATATAAATTTCTTAAGCATATCAAACATAAACACAAGTAACAAAAAGTAGTTATGTCATTCTAAATTTTAAAATTTCGTTCCGTTTTAGAAATACAGTACCTATTTTAGAATGATGTCCATCGGCTAGGTCACGTAAACCAATCTCTTCCCAAAAGTCATCATCCCATCCACACGCTTCCATGTCTCTAGAGCTGTTTTCATCAACATGCTGCATGTGTGCATGACCTAAATATGCCCATTTGCAAACCGTTGTGCACATACTGCGCGTATCATCTCCTGTTGCTCTATAAAAATTATGGAAAAGAACAATAAGTCAATAACATTTGAATACTTTGTCTATGAGAAGCTCAGGGATATTTTCAGAATTAGGAAGAAAAGAAAGATGCATGGTTTACTTGTATGACAACCAATCACTCAAGTCCATCCACCTCCAAGCCATTGACCAAGATTCTTGCAGATTCTCTTTCACCCACAAAAGCTACAATAGCATGAATGAAATTCATAATTATTTTTATAGTTGGATAAAGAGATTTTGCTTCTATTATCTTATTACATAAATGTTTAATATTCAGTTTTGGATAATCAGTTATAATCTTATTATACAAGTGTTAAATAGTCAGTTTTAGATAATCATTTTCATACCTGCTGCAACAAAACAGATTATCAAATTACCATTTTACTTGTTCTGAATTACCAATACTTTCAATCTGACTTAATATGTGAACTATAAAATCACGTTTAGCTAATTAATATTTATTACCTTAGGTGGCTGCATTTCAGGAGAAATTGAACCACCACAATATTGTAGAACAGGTGAATTGAAGGAGTTTATTCTTTCAGCTTGCTTTACAGCTCTATGGTCCATCCATACTATTACATTTCTTCTTGTATCACCACTCCAAGATACTGTAACAGGTTGACCTTCAGAATCCACAGCAACTGCATAAAGAATCAAGCCGAATGTTGGATAAATATCAAGAAGTAAATAGTAAATGTGGCAAAATGGGAGGGTTGAGTTACAGGTAAAAACGGGTAACTTTTGGTGAAGTATAAATGGGTCGTACCAGATTGACACAACACATTCTTTGCCCCAAAATACTAATAAGTAGTAATGAATGTGTCAAAAATTATTAAAAAAAATATATACAGAAAATGATCTAAGTTTTTGAAGAAAATAATTTAGGAGGTCTTGTACACTATAAATACACTTTAAACGACTCTTGAGTCTTGACCTAACTGACCCGTTTCCTTTTAAGCAATGTTGTTAAACCCGGACCGGCCGGTCGGACCGGGGACCGTGGCTCATACCGGTCCGGTTTAATGGATAGGACCGCTTTTGCAACAAACCGCCCGGTCGGACCAGGGGCCGGTAGTCGGACCGGAGAACCGGCGACGTTTAGAGGTCGGACCGGCAAGGGGTGTTCTGTCTGGTTTCTTTTTTCAAACAAATAATTCAACTTAACCAGTAACCATTGAACTCTTGCAATCATCCCAGCCATACTCGTCAATCTTGCTATGGCCTTCGATCTTTGTTGGTAGGTTTCATGCAGATGTAGAAATGATTTTTCAGAAGAGCGTACTCTTAGATGCAGATGATAGTGTTAGTGTAGAGGTGAACAATGAGTCAATGAAACAAAGAAGATTAGTCTGGAAATAAAATAGCGGCGGAAGGCTGTGTCCCGAGCCTCATTTAAGGAAGGAAAAGAAAGGAAACAGACCCTTGTTGCAGAGTTTTTTTTAAGAGGGAAAAGAAAGGTATTGTGAAAATATAAATAACAATTAATTAAATAAATTAGATGGTAAACGTAAATAAAACTAAATTTTACATTTTTAAAAATTAAAATTATATTATCCGGTTCGATCAATCCGACCGGTCCGACCAGTGGACCGGTAAGGAGACCGGTTCGACATCCGGTCCAGTTCTAAAAACATTGCTTTTAAGCTAGGGTAACCAAGCCAAATGTAAGATTACCGATTAAATGAGTAAACTGTAGAGGTGGCAAAAGTGAGGGTTGGCTAATGGCCAAAACAACTACTTTTTAGATAGGCTGAAATGGGTCTGGATGGAGTAACCCACCATACTTTTCCCCCCAAAATTTTTTTACTTGATTAGTACGTCAAATATGATTACAGTGGAGTTACTTAAAAATAATCAAGAAGACTTGAGCATTAAAAAATTACACGTTAGATGACTGCGGGTCCATTTGACTTGTATCATTTTCAGCTAAATATTTACACATTTAAGCCATTAAGAGATAAAACTTAACCTGAACCATACATAAGTAATAGTTCGAAAATGCCACAACTAATAACTAACTTCAAGTTAACAGAATTTTTATGAACTAACCAAGAGAACATGTGGCTGCAAAACCGATGCCAGTTACTTCTTCACTGGCAACATCAGAAAGGGATAAAGCTCTTTTAACGGCAGTGCAGATCGCAAGCCAGATATCAGTTGAAGATTGCTGAAATTGCAAAATTTCAAAAAAAAGAGGGAAAAAAAAGACAAGAAAAGAATAAATAGCATGTCAAAATGTAGTGATATCTAGACAATTAAAACTGTAGCCTTTATTTTCCTTTATTGCATGTAAAAAGACGAGCATTTCCTTATTTCCTGCTTGGCAATATATTATTAAATGAATCCTTCTACATAAGTCAACAACCAAAGCTAAACAAAACATGACATTTTCAAGAAATTTGATCAACAATGTTAACTCAACATATGCACGTAGAGCAGAATCATTCCATATTTATATTTATTAAAGATTTAGCACTCTGAGACAACTATCAAGCCAGTGCCCAATTATTAAAGCGTCTTGTGATGATTTAATATCATTTTTAGCATTATAACCCTGAATATTACTTATAAGAAATCCAGCCTCATATTTTCATGGCCTAAATTCCTACTGAAGAAATTTATCACCTCAACACAGTCACCTTCTTTCCAAATTTGTATCGGGCTGCTAGCAGAACCCCGAAGTTTCCCAGCCTCATCAAATAGGCCTGCAACACACAGTAAATTATTAATACTGCAATACCAAAAAAACAAAACTATGGCACTCTCTCATGTATGTTAGAAATGAAATACCCCTTTTATCCCACAAAAAATGCAAAACGTCTCATTTTGGGTTATTTCAAAAGAACGCAGAATTTCCTTCTCGGTGAGTTTTTAATCCCATGTTAATTTTCTCCCTAACAGGCTAACAGCAAACACATCAATTTAATAACTTACATTTTGGTCCACGTTATTTATTCTTGTTAAGGGGCATTTTAGATATTGGTCAACAGCCAAACATTTATAGGTAGTATTAAACTCAAGCATTCGCTTATTAGTTAGTTGATAGCAAAAATTATATATGGGTAATCTTCAAACAGTTTAATGCGTATTAAGGATAACTTTATACCATCCATCAATGTTTCTAACCCTGCGAATAAGATGTTTTATTCTTTTTGTTTATTTCTTCATTTCTTGTACATTGCCTATTAATAGCGGACCAAGTTTCCATTATAGAAGGATAGAGTGAAATCCGACACATAGAATGTAAACAAGAAACATTATAAGCCTATGGAGTATGGACGGAGACAATTTCAGAATTTTAAGCGTTGGCGTATTAGTAGGATGTTTTAACACATGCAGAACACGGTGATCACCACCAATAGACAAACGCATGTCTAGTATTTCAGCTACGCATACGTTACATACACACAGTGTTGTAAAAAGCGGCCTAGGCGGCCGCCTAGGCGCTAGGTGGACAAGAATATCGGAATTTAGCCCTAGTCGGTTTCCTGGGCGTTTTGGCCTTTAGGCGGCAGTTAGGTGGAGCCTAGGCGGGCCTAGGCGGTGGTATTTTTTATTTTTTTTATTTTTTTAATTAAATTTCTAAGTATTTCTTAGTATTATGTGTATATATCTAAGTATTTCCAAGTATTATGTGTATATATCTTAACATATTTTCAAAAAACACCTAAATTTGTGTGTATATATATATATATATATAATACGTATAAAATACCAAAACGCCTAATTCCGCCTAATTTTCGCCTAGTCCCGACTAGTCTCTAGGCTGGACCTCACCGCCGCCTAGCGCCTTTTGCAACCTTGCATACACATACGTATGTATATTTTAGGCATCAATTTTGACAACTATGCTTAAAATTCACATCAATTTCGGTATACAAACACACCTTAGTTGACTTCCAAATGATAAAAGGTTTATTCCCTAATTTAACACCAAAAGTAATATATTAACCAGCAGGATACTGAAGCCTAGTGTTTCAGCTATGCATACGTCACATACACATATGTATGTTTCAACATCTAATCTCCATTCACAATACTTATCCAGCTATGAAAACATTCAATAAAATCCTTAGAATGAATTCACATAGATTATTGTAAACAAACACACCTTAGTTGACTTCCAAAGGCTGCAGATATTATGTACTACAACTGAATTATTATTATTATTATTGTTCAACAAAATTAAACAAGCAGTATACACATGCTGTATAGATATACTATAACATATATGTATTCAAAAGAAGCGACTGTTTGAGTGTGTGTGTGTGTGTGTGTGAGAGAGAGAGAGAGAGAGGAGAGAGAGGAGACCTGCACGAGCGCTACCGGTACCGACGTCGATACCTAGAAATATAGAACGACGGGGAAGAGGAGAGGCGGTTGCAGTGGTGGTCATGTTTGATGGGTTTCAGGATGACAGACGGTGACTCAGCAATGGTGCTGCATCGGACCCAGCCTTTTGTATGCCATATCTTCTTTTATACGACTTTCTAATACAGTAACATTTTTTTTTTATTTTTATTAATTATATTTAGTTAATTAATTCATTTCTTTATACCTAGTGTTTTAGTTACTCGCGATTCGCTGCGGAAACGCTACCGAAATGTCTTGGCTAGTTATTTCCACCAATTGGCAATAGTGTCATACCGCTATGTATCAATTTTCTTCAATTACGTGGGCCAATAATCTTCAATTACGTTAGCAATTTTCTTCAATTACATGGGCCAATAATGTGGGTAGATAGTCTTCAATTACATGGGCCAATATTGTATCCGCCCAACCAAGTGACCCAACAGTTGACAATCACGTGATATTCTATGACTCCCACCAATATTGACTCAATGGTTGATAATGACGTGTGCAGTCAACTTAGTGTATAAAAATGTCGGCTAAAAAAGTAGGCATGAGATGTTGATTTTTTTTTCTTCATTGGTGGGCTGGTGTAGTGCATGTTAAAGGTGTAAGCATTGGTGTCTAGCCATAGACACTGTAGAAGTGTCATTGTTTTAATAGTATATATAATTGAAATTTACTCGATAAATAAATAGGGCTAATAGTAATCAGTAATCACCGTTTATTTTATTTTACTTATTAATTGATTGATTAAATTTCATTTTACTTAATCTTTTACTAAAGTTTTTAAAAGTCGGACCGATTATCAAATCGATTACTTTATTGGTTTGTTGATTTGGACCGGTTGCTAGTGTTAATGCATGAAAGAATCGAAAGGTAAACTTGATCGAATTACGCGATGATGCTTGGTTTTAAAAGTATGAGGACCTAAAGATACTTTGGCCTTTATAAACTGAGGGGGTGAAGAAAAAGAATGATCCTAAATTGAGTGTTATGTTTTAACAAATCTTTAGTATTTTTGTACGCTTAAAGTTTAGAGGTGTTCAAGTCCCAGTTAACTTTGGAAATTGATACTTTACACTAACATGGAAGAAATGAAGACAAAATGGGAACATGAGTGCACAAAAAAGAACACATATCAAGGGAGACAAGAAAAAGGTTGGAGCTTACCATGAAGGACTTATAAAGAGGAGGAGAATTAAGAACAAATATCGGTCTCTAAAGAATTTTAGTTAAGTGTTATGTACTAAAATAAAATTCTCTCTCTCTCAACCCTCTCTACGATTGTCTCTTACCAAGCCTGAACTCAAAGTACGTATAATCGAAGATCATGTCACCTAGCACTCGAAAAACTTTCCACCTCTCCTCAAGGTTTAAGCACGCTTTTCAAAATCAAAGGCATGTATAAAACTAAAGATCTAAATTCCTATGAAACATTTAAGTATCGGTATAAACAGGTTGGCCATTTGAAATCATATTGCTAAAAGCTTGAATTGAGCTAAACTCTAGCTTAATCGAACTCATTTTTTACATCAATGTGATAACTTTGGTTTAATATATAACATATTAATAATTAATAATAAGTGCAAATGATCAACAGCCGTACTAAAATTACAAGTATCAAAAATAATATATATGCACATAAGTACAAATGATCACCATCCGTGCTAAAAAATTGGATATAGAGCTAGTTCAAGCCGAAACCTTGTTAAGTTAAATGACTAGACTCGTTTATAACTCTATAGTAAAAGGGAAAGACTAACCAAAGACGATGTAATTAAACGAAGGGAATGGATTTTGAACCTAATCAAGTAACCCGTCAGTCCATCTTGGTTGCAAAACCAAAATCTGGGGCGATCAAAGAAAAGAACACCTGCCGGTTCAAACAAAGGACATATGCCATGAACCAAACCAGCGAAGGTTCAGTCTCACCAGCCATTTGGGTTTCAAAACCATGAAAATTACCATATGATTACTGTCAACATTTCTTATTGAAACTTCTTTTCATTTGAAACTTTTCAAAAACTAGTCTAGTAATTGATCAGACATATTGACCCGTCATCCAACCCATATTACTTACGCGTGAAACATAAAAGCTAGAATACGATCATCTCCAACAAATAAGGTTACAACTAGCATTCATCGATTGTTGGTCTGTCTCCCTCCTAGTTATACAGTTTGTACATGACCCTGGAAATGCTACGCTAATGGTATTCTGTCATCAGGATTATAGTTTGCGGGCCTTTGAATCTTTTCTTGCTTGAACTCATCGAGCCTGGTGTAGAGTTTCTCCAGTAGTTGCAAGCAAACCTGATGGGATGTGCAGGGCCCACACATCATGTAAATTACGTTTCCCAAGGGGCGCATGTAAATACCATCTTCCCGAAGCTTTAGAAGTAGAGACGTTCCAGATAGTGATGCATACCTACATATATGATATGAGAATCAAAATAAAACAGGTCAAACGGGTTGAAAGTCAAACTAATGTGTATTTTAAATTTAACTGTAAAACCTCCTAAATCTTTTTATTACAAAATTATATTATTAAAATCATTTGAAAATAGCAAATTGGTCAAATCTTATTATTCAAAGTTTAACATGTTTCCATAAATAGCAACTTTTGTGTGATCTAGAAAAAGTTTTTTATATAACTTTCATGGACTTAAAGGTAAAAAAATGCACACACCCGGCATCGTCTTCTACTTTAAGCTCCAAAGCAAAGAGAGTTCCTAATGAGACCACTCTTTGAACTGCAGGATGAAATGAGATTTTCTGAACTAGCTCTGCATCCCATAACTGCAATGGTTTTATATCCAAAAAGATATATATTATGTTAAAATGTGACAATTCAATGCAAATGCATACTATATAAGTCAATTTGGGTTATAATTATACCTAACAGGTCAAGGAAGTTAAGCTAAATACATTTTACTATGAAGAAAACATGCCAGAGTTGAGTAAATATCACACAAGCTGAAGGCAACCCAAAACGTATTAAATGTGTAAAAAAAACATTGTATTTCACCTAATTAAAAAAAAGTCAGATCATATGGCCCCTGAGGCAGTACGGTTTCTGAAACGAGTACAGAAGGTGGTCCACAGTGACTCGCAGAGCCCTAAGAACCAAGGGTTTGTGTTTAGCAGGATAGGCTTTGCGATTCAAAAGGGGATAGCGGCGCAGCTTGTTGCCCGCTTACTCACCATCTAAATGTAACTTGTTTTGTCTTGGTATGAAAAAAAAAAAAAAAAAAAAACTTTGAAAGAGAAACATGTCTGAAAGTACCTCTCTCAAAAAACTTTGTCCCGGAACAATATTAGGGTTGGTTTGAGAATCTTTGAACCACTTGATGGAATTACAAGCGGTTTGCACACCCAACAGCATGTGCTGAATAAGAGTGGCCGTGAAGAAGGGCGTTTAACTGTCACAAGAAAAACAAAACAAATTAACATTCTTTAACAAAAGCAACATGCATTATATATGTGGGAAAATAAAATCATTACTCACCTTTGAATCTCCGACAAATGATTCAAAAACATCATTTGTCGCTAAGGTAGCAGCCAATGGTATCATGCCACCTGTCATTAACTTTGCAAAACAGGCTATATCGGGTTGGCAGAAAAGTAACTCGGCTGCAGACTGTAAGAACAGTCAATTATCGTCACGCTTGGTACAAACAAAGAAATAAAAAAAAAAACTGAAAACAGGTTTAGATGCAATAAAAACTTTTATACGGGTCAATTTGGGTATGTTTTACCCCTAACGGGTGAAATAGGTCAAATTACGAAAATTTAGCTAAAAAGAAACAGGTTGAAGGTAGTACAAAGTGTATTTTATCTATTTATTAAACCACCTAAACTGTTTTATCAAAAAATAAGTTGATATTTAATAGAACAGTTCTTGTAATCATATTTAACATGCTAAAATTACAATTACAAAGATAGTAACAAAGTGTTTCGGGTCGACCCAACTCGGCACATTACAAGCTGCACAAAATAGTACACAGTCTGACCCAAAACTGTTTTGACCGTTACTATGACCCACTCATCTTGCCAACTCAGTGTGTGTGTGTGCATGTGCTACCACTTATATATAATCAACAAACCTCAACTCCTAAGCGCCAATAGCCCGTAAAAAACCTCATCAAAAATAACAGGGATTTTTCTATTTTTACATTCTTTAACAAGTACGCGCTGGAACAGCGGGTCAACCATCAGCATCCCACCAGCCCTTGTATCACTATAAGAATATAACAAAAAAAGAAAAAAAAAAGTCAGAATTTTTCACAGTAACAACATATTTGGTCATCTTAAATATTAACTTCTAAAATACTCAGAACTTGCCACACTAAGAAATCTAATTATCAAAAATTCAAACAGCAAAATCACAATCACATTCAAGCACCGTTTCAGCATCATGTTTCACTAAATTTAATAGTACTCCAATTATTCAATTACATAATAATCAATTTCAAATAACACATCGAAAACACCCCCATAATCAAATTTCACCAATATAAAGTAGTTCAACGCACACTTACCTGGTTCTATAATTAGTGCACTAGCATGAGAAACTTTTTTTGATCCTGAACTTAGCAGCAATTCTTGTGATATATATGTTGAATAAATGGAAGCAAGATTCGAATCATCTCTACTTCTATTAAAAACTTGGTCACGGGAGTTGAAGGCTGTTGAAAACGAAGTAAACTGTTAATAAACTTAACAGATTAAAAAATATATAGAAAAAAAGGTTACTAGAGTTATAAGTGTTTCACTTACACGTTTCTTCCAAAATCACATCTTCACATTGCATCATTTTAGGAACGGCAATTTTCCAGACTCCATCACACAAAGAAACAAATGGTGGGTCCAGAAAAAAGCCTCTTCCAGTGTACCTACAAAATTAATTTATAAAGATCTTCACATTGCATCTTTAATGCACACTACTACCACGTAAATTAACTTTTGGTCAAAATACTAAACACAATTATATATCAGGCAATTTCCACACATTTGCTTAAATATTGATATATTTGGGTTGCATTTTGTCTCAAACGGTCCAGAAGTATAATTTTAGCATAAAGGGGAACAGGTGAAATCGGTCAAATAGCCCAAGTTTAAGGCATACAACCTCCTAAATGATTTAATTCATATAATTATATTTTTATTGTAATTATAATGTGTTAGTATTAAATATTAATAACCAACAAATTAAATATTATAAATTTATGAACCATTGAATGAAAAGTCTTTGTGGGTCAACCCAACGTGCCCGACCCACCAATTTTCCACCTCTGGCCATTATACGTCATGAAAGACTACTTTTTGCTGGATTGCCCTAAAATCTAGCCAAAAAAGAAAGTGAGTTCACTAGTTTGCTACTCTGCCATTATCACTATGATTTACAATGACAACGTAAATGAAATCAACACTAGGAGAGAAACATACTTTTACTGGGGACACAAATATACTCCCAAGTAACTTATGATATAACACCCCATTATTACTTCCAAGGGTCAAAATATAGACACTGACAAACTGCCAATGCAACATCAGTTTGACTGAACAAGGCGTATGTTAACTAAATAAGAACATGCAAAAAACAATTTTAAAAGGTCCCACAAAGAAAACAAGTTAACCTACCATGGTTGCTGAAGAAAACCAGTGTAGGGTGATGGGGCCTGTGCATCCATAGCACCCAATGTATCTCCATGGTAAGATCCTTTAAGTGCTATAACCTGAAGGTTAGTCAAAGTAGTTTATTAATTAGCCATACACTTTAGTTAATTAACAAAAGCAAGTGTTGAAAATGAGCTTTGCTGATGAGGAAGTTTTATGATCCATTTTTGTATGAAGTAATAATGGAGTAACTGTTACATACATACAAATGCAAGTATCTTTGAGGTCGTGTTTAGTTGCAAAAATTGCTTAACTGCTAGAATACTATATAACTTCTAAAAAACTAAAAAAATTCTCAAAGAGTCACACATGAAATGAGCTGGTTCCTTACACACATTGGAGTTTTATAATATTTTAACCTACACACATAAATAGAATTTTTTTTAGTCACCGATGAATTAATCATCGTCTTTTAAGTTAAGATAGAAAGAAGATGGAAGAGGCATGTGAGTGTTATTGAAAGTGAATATGTAATACTGCATAATCATAATCAAATGAACTAAAATAAATAGAGGCAGTAGATAATATAATTATCTTTATTTGACCTTAAATAACCAGTTAATTCCTGATTATGAGTCTATCTTAGCGATATATCTGTTTAGTATTTAGATAATATTATCTAAATACTAAACAGATATATCGCTAAGAGAGTCATTTGATTATGATTATGCAGTATTACATATTCAACAGGTCACGTTAAAAAATATCAAAAAAAAAACAGTAATAATAATAAAAAAATACCCATGTCTATGGTAAGATAAGATAAGTTAAGGGGAGTTTATATAATTATATACAGAATCTGTGTTGAGGTGACAATTTTGCAATAAAATGTGCTAGTATGATGGATTTCTATAGACACACCCCCATTAAAAAGGCAAGAGATACCTTGAGCTCGATATTGCTTTCATCAGTGTTATACCGGGGAAGATCCAAAAGCAAATTATTGTCAGCCAAGAATTTCCTAAATGCCATCTTTAGAGCAATTTCAATTGCTGTTGATCCGTTGTCTGAAAAAAATACTCGAGAAGCCCATCCTGCAAAAACAATATGTAAAACCTCCAAGAAAATAACAAACATTACTATTAAAATTATATGACTTCTTAATCGAATTTGACACACTAAATCTTCGTAGCAAATAAAATGCTTTGCACAAATAGAGTTTGTGGTCAACCGAACCCATTTCAATATTACCAAATATGACCCAATCAATCCCAAACCACCCATTTTGCCACCTCTAGTAATAAGTTAATAGCAATATAGCATAGCCATTTTGGTTGTTAATAAAACTAACCTTTTCCTACACCTTGAAGCAAAAGCTCAGCACATTGGAGTGCTGGCTCATAAACATTCTCAGGAAACATTACATGCCCATATCTGGCGGCAGTATAACCCATTTCCCGTGCCAGCTTAATCTGAACCCACCTAAACAAGTGAGCACCATTAAGAACAAGTGAACAACTTACATAGTCGCCCAGACCAACCACGACACACACACACACACACACACACACATATATATATATATATATAAAAGCATGAACATTGATATAAGATTCGAGTTCAAGCTAAAACATTGAAAAAATTTAACAGGTTTACAAAAGATTTAAAACATACATATATTTTTTTAATAAAATATCTCCTGTAAAGAATTATCTACCAATGATTAACGAAGAAAAGATCAACAATACACAAAATAAGAATGACCTGTAAAGCAGCATTAGGACCCTGAGTCCACCAGCTTGCGCAAGCATCAAACATCTGAGTCATACACTCATGATCCTTCTTCACCTGTAAACCAGATTTCAGGAATAACTAATGTATTGAATACAAATATAAAAAACAGAACCTACCAATATAAATGGGCTAAAACCGCCACCTCTATTAATAATTAAGAACAAAAAGATTTATGGAAAACACAACAGGTTAGAAGAAAACCTTATGAACTGCAAAGTTTTCCCCGCACCGAGAATCAATAACCATGACCTTTTCTTGTGGTACAAGTTTGTGTTGAGTAAAGGGCCACCAAAATATTTCTTGAGCCTTTTTTGGCATTTCATGTAATCTATCCATTTGTTTTTCATATGATGATAGCATTATCCCCTTCAATGAGTCGAAAACACTCTGTGATTCATCATACCACTCCATCAGGTTGTCCAAAGGATCTTTTGGGATTGATGGAAGAACAAGAACCGGGACCCTTACAAGTTAAAAAAAAAAATCAATCTAAGTTCAATGATCAATAACACACAGTGTTGTAAAAGTCGGCCTAGGCGCTAGGCGGGACTAAATATAGGAATAAAGACCTAGTCGGTGAACTAGGCGTTTTGGCCATTAGGCAGTCCTAGTGTAACATCCGGCCTCTTTCACCACCAATATTGTCCGCTTTGCCCCCGATGGGTTGCCCATCCAGTGGAGACTTCCCAGGAGGTCACCCATCCTGGTACTACTCCCACTTGAGCACGCTTAACTGTGGAGTTCTCCTCTCATCCACTAACATTAAGCCCAAAACGCGTTGGTGATTTAAGAGGCTTTAGATTACTTATGAACCAAGGATCTCTCCTGGCCACGGCCGATGTGGGATTTGCCTAGGGTGTCATACAATGGTCCATGTTAATCTTCTCAGAAATCGGTACTATTACAATAACCTGGCTCTGATACCATTTGTAACATCCGGCCTCTCTCACCACCAATATTGTCCGCTTTGCCCCGATGGGTTGCCCATCCAGAGCTCACAGATTTGTTTTTGGTTGCCCCAGTGGAGACTTCCCAGGAGGTCACCCATCCTAGTACTACTCCCACCTGAGCACGCTTAACTGTGGAGTTCTCCTCTCATCCACTAACATTAAGCCCAAAACGCGTTGGTGATTTAAGAGGCTTTAGATTACTTATGAACCAAGGATCTCTCCTGGCCACGGCCGATGTGGGATTTGCCTAGGGTGTCATACAATGGTCCATGTTAATCTTCTCAGAAATCGGTACTATTACACCTAGGCGGCCATGAGGCGGTCCTAAGCGGTGGTTTTTAAATTTTTTTTTTATTTTTTAATTATTTTTTTTTAAATTTCCAAGTATTTCTTAGTATTATGTGTATATATCTTAACATATTTAAAAAAAAACCTAAATGTGTGTATATATATAAAATACGTATAAAAATACCAAAACGCCTAATTCCGCCTAGTCCCGACTAGTCCCTAGGCTGGGCCTCACCGCCCGCCTAGCGCCTTCTGCAACATTGATAACAGTACACAGGGAAATAACATAAAGTTTCAAATTGGGCAGGTTTACAAACAACTAACAAGTAAAAAACCGGTTCAGGTCAAAACAATTACTTTAAAATACAAAACATATGATTACAAAATTTATTTTATTTCAAAACTAATCTGAGTATTTTGAAATGAACAACTAGATTTAGTAACTTATCCATTAAAATACACTTCTAGTGACTTTATTACCATCTGGCTCGCTTTATTTTCAGCTAATTTTTGTGACTTTAATCGTTTGATCTATTAGAGATGAAAGATAATCCAAACCGCCAGCCACCTTAATACACATTAAGATACACAGAGCGAAGAGTATGAAATCAACATAAGAAGATCATACCTGTTTCTTAAATAAGATAACAATGGTACTTCATTTTCAAGTCCATGATCTTCCAGCACAATAGCAACAACATCATAGCCACGTATTGTCAAACTTTCATAAGCTGAAATAGTCCCTGAAATACCCCCTAATCTTCCATCACCCACAAGAATAGATGGTAACCGCAATGGCCTAAAAACATGTTATATGAAGTTCAAGTTAATTATATCGAATCACATAAGTATGAAATTACTTTTCAGTTTTCAAATAGGCCCATAAATAATTATTTACTTAAGTCGTACAATTTTCAAAACAATTATTGTAAATAACTAGCTTTGTATGTGCAGCAAAACGTGATAATTTGAATCTGAAGTTTGCAATAAATATCTTTGTACTATAAATTTCTGATCTTTACACCGAATATAACTAGAAATATTTGACCACAATTAAATTATTACTTAATTTTGTTTATTAAATATTGAATTCGCTATGATTAAAGACATATTAATTTACACCACACTTCACTACTTAAGCAACTTGAGATTTGAATTGTAACCAAGCCAGGCCAAGTTCACTTGGGCTAAGACTCGAAGTTAAACGAGACAACTCAGCTCAGCACGTCTATCTTAACAAGCTGAAATGTCAAGTTCAAGCCAACTCATGGCTTAGCTCGTTTATATTCATAAAATTCAGATTTTATATTATATACACATCCTAACATTTTTAACATATCATAATGCAATATTGTAAAAAAGTTTAATGTAATGAGATTTGGGTTTTATAAATATTATAATTTGGGCTTTAATTTAAACGAGCCAAACGTGTTAGCCACCAAGCTAGCTTGCCTTGGCTCGGGCTCAACTCGTTTACAACCAAGTTGATTTCGAGCATGACTTAGTCCACAAGCTTTTTCTAACACCACTTCTTTAAATGCATTGAAATACAGGATCAAGAAACTAACTAATCAACTAAGCAAACTCACCGATACAAATCACACTGAAGCGAACCCGACGACCCCGGACTAGCAACTCCACCCGCCGTCTCAACCAAACTCAAAACCCTCCCTTCACTTCCCACCTCACTCTCCAAACACTTCCTCAACCCTTCCAACACCTCCTCATCCCCAACCACCGCCCTTTCCCTCTCACTCGCTAAATGCGGTGATATCGCCTCTTTCCACGCATACATCGTCTTACAAACCACCCCACCCCCCACCCCCTCCCCATATTTCCTCTCATCATAAAACCCCAAATCCCAAAACCCATTAATATTATTATTATTATTGTCATTCTGAGTAGCTTTTAAGTTTGCAGCTGGGAATGAGACATTGAGGGTTTGGTTGGAAGCAATTAGATTAAAATTGGGGAAACGGCGGTTAATAATTTGGGGGGTTTTATTGAAAACAAAGGCGGCATCGGAGTCGAGAGGGAAACCGGTTTGGAGGGGTTTGAGGTATAATAATTTAGAGGGATGGGGGGAGGAAAGGAGAGAGGCGGCGGCGATGCCGGCGGAGACTAGGGTTTTGCCTAGGCCGGTGTTGGAAGACCATATGGTGAAGATAGGATGGGATAGGGGGTGGGAGATGGTTGATAGAGGACGGTGGTGGTGGTGGTGGTGGTGGTGACGGTGGATAAGGTGGTGGTGGTGGCGGAGGAGGTGGTGGCGGGAGTGAGTGAGGAGGAGAGGAGGGAGTTGGAACATTGTGTGTGTGTGTGTGAGTTAGGTTAACGGCTACCAATTTGAAAATATGTTATATATACAAACATTTTTTTAACCATGGAGTGTAGGGTGATGGGGCCTGTGCATCCATAGCACCCAATGTATCTCCATGGTAATTTTGTTTTTAATTTTTTTTTAAATTACTTAATGCCACATAGCATCTTACATGACACTCTAAAAAGGGAGAATGACTATATGAATGTCATGTAGGATTTGAGACTTTCAATTATATAATAGATTTAGTTTCACCAGGGATGAGTTCGATACCGAACCAATCCTGATACTGAAAATACTGTTTTCGGTTTCAGTCAACATTTGGTACAAATAACGAAAATATACGGTATAGTATCAGTACGACTGATATTTTAAGGTAAAATACCGACTTAATACCAATACCGAACCGAAAATACCAATACCGATTTTCGAGAAAATTTTCGGCATTAGTGTTTTCGGTATTTAATACCAAAATGCTCATCCTTAGTTGTTTGTATCATATTTGGTGAGAAGTGAGAGGATGATTAAGATTGGCATATATGCATCATTTTTATCCTATATACGTTGCTTTATATCTTTAACAGTTATATTTGGTGTTTTTCTATCAAAACAATCCAAAACATCATATGATTAAATTCGATAAAATGATGTCTTTCTCAATACTTCTCATACGACGTTCGTTATATGATTTGTGGGAGGTTACGCTAGGAACAAAATTGCTATATCTTTTCAACCGACCTCCTAGTTTGTCTAGTAGAAATAGTTTTGACACCAAAGGAACCGCAAATTCGTAAAGCTGAACGTGTTATCTAAAGCCTTCGAGCTTTAGCGCAAAAAATTCTTAATATTTTTTATAGTAGAAGATGCTAAAAGACAAGCTAAACTAAAATAATTCAAGAAGCAATGTCTGCACTGGCTCTTGGAAAGACAGTTCTCAACTTTTTGGACATTTATCTTCAACATAGAGTGGTGGGTTGGTGACCATCCTCATCCTTGGGGATCCCGTAAGAATACCTCCTCAGGAAGTGACGAATTCACCCAATTCATTCCACTATGTTAAAAAAATAATTGGGCAAAGGAGGAACCACTTAATCTAACTAAAATATGTTTTGTTTATGAAAGATACAACCTAGGAAAAATAAGATTACCGTGTCGGTCACTAAGCGAAAAGACTGCAAAAAGGTAAGTTTTGCTTCTAAAAATTTTAAGAAGAGAAAAGAAATAAGCAAAGGAAAGATGAAGGACGATTCACTCAACAATTCGACCGTATGTGCAAAATAAAATGGGTAGAACTATAGATCACCAACAAATATGACAACTTCACAACAATTTGTACAATTTTTAAACTTTTATTACTTTTACCCAAAATAGTTTCAACCTCCAGGATTCGCCACTAAATAAAGTTCCAAGATTCATCATATCTGCAACACTTTGCAAGAAACACTTTGCTAGATGGTGGCTCGTGATTGAACTTGAAATCTGGAGCTTGAAAAAAAATGAGGCCGAGAGATATGATCCAAGGCGAACCAACATTATGCAGCAGCAATACCGCCATAACACCACCAATTTCAAGTTTAAACCAATAGGTTTGCCATCATCATATCATCATTGAGAGTATTAACCTCAAACCTCGCTTGTTCCAATGCCATCGACCCAACTACATACCTTTCTTGTTTTCCTTTCCGTCAACAACATCAACAATACACAAATAAAATTACTGTTTAAGGCATGCCATGTTAAATTGAACTCTCCAAAAAAGCAACATTTACTACTGATATCTTTATAACTAAATACCATTTAAATAAAGTATTATCTTATCTAAATATATCAGTATATAATTACTAAATATTTACATAATAATAATAATAAAAATAATAATAATTTTCAAACAGAGACCAACAAAGAGCTAATCTATCAATCAAATAACAAAACACATTGTCAGCTTAGCCACCGGTCTACCTAATTCGGTCAATTAACCTCTAAGAAAACAAAACAAAAACAAGAAAAAAATATGGAAAGATTTCACTGGTTTGCACCCATGTTAAGGTCTCCTGCTGTCACCCTTTGATTGGGAAATTATCTGATTGAACTTTCATGAAACCAATGAAATATTTGATTGGAAAGCTATCTCAATGCGATTCAGAAAAATCGCAATGCCCAAATGGTGTTTTAGACATAACTGTAAGCTATGTTATCATAAACACTTTATGTATATAATTGTAACGAGTGATTGTGTAACAACCTTAAGAATATTATAATAAAAAATTATAATTAAGTTGTTAATTAATATTATCTTAATCGGCCCAAAACAATCTAAGCCCAAACCAAACACAATGGGCCTCATGTTAATGAAACCCGAACGAACCCATGGTTGAATTGGGCCACCTAACGGTGTAGCCCAATAAACAAACACTTAAGATATGGACCTATCTAATCTATGTTACCTTATTAAGGAGGAGACATGTCTACAATAGTAATTATACACAAATTTTAAGATGGGATATCAAGAGACTCATGCTTTAACATAGATATGTCATGTAAAAGTTCCACATAATACCCCTTATTGCATTATCCACTTGTACTATAACTATAATTATAAGGTAACATAGATAATTAAAGAGTAACTTGAAGTTGAGAAGGAGAGAGACTAACCACCATTCGAATACTAATTATCAACTTGCTAGATCTTATAGGGAATGTACATAGCCCATTCATAACAGTTATAGTTACAATAGGTAATTTGTTTGTATAACACGCTCATTAGAAAAAATGTTGCTATCTATTTTTTTTCTTTTTCGCACATTGCCACCTCACACTTTCTTAGCTTTAGCAACTTTAAATCCTTGTATGCAATTTGTTTCTATCTATAACAGAAAAATGCCAAGGGGAGAAAACCAAGATTGAAGACCTACATCAATCTTGGTAGAAACATGATATCAAAATATAATCTTACATTAATCACTCTCTTGCTTACTACAACTAAATACGTACCTAACCAATTTTATGTTGGAAACATTTAACAGCCGCTTATAAAATGTATGGTAGCAAAACCATGATGTCAATCGGTTTCGTAACCATAACCATAATTTATGGTTAATTGATCAGAGCTTAACCATACCATCGGTTAATTGTTTGTTTGTTCGTTTTTGTTAACTAGGCTAATTCGGTTATGGTCCAGTTAATACGGTTATTTGATCACGCCCTAACCTTTAAAAAACATTGTGGTTATTGCTCAAAACTAAACCGACCTGCCTTTGCACAACCCTAGAATCACAAATTTAAGTGTTATGTCCCGCTGCATCGCGCGGGCACCATACTAGTATTATAAGTTAAGATGATCTTTTTAGGCCACCATGATGTGAAGCCCAACCTTCGGCCCACCTTCTTTAATCTCCCCGGTCCACCTTTTTTTTTAAACCCATCGCTTCCTCACTCCCTCGCCGCCAACTACCCCCACACCATCCACCTGTCTCCTTCTCCTGTACACTCAATCCTCTCCAATATCTTCCACCTATCAACCTTAAGCTAGAAACAATCATTATCATACATACACCACCACACTCAACCTAGTTATATATCTACGTAAACCATCGGTCACCACCCTTCATCTTCCAAACACATTCACCAAAACACACACACTCACCGGAATATAAGCGGCTGACGCTACCCACCGGAAAACTATTCACTACCCTAGTAATTAGTTCTAACCTTTTTCTCCTGTATAAATGAGTGCCTAAGCTGTAATAGCCAGCTTTAGAGTAGTTATTATCCACCTAAGCTGTAACGGTCAACTATTATATATATATACACACACACTTAACATATAATAATGTAACAGGTTATCGGCTACTCTAGAACACCACCGACAAAACCCACTGACCAACAGAACCACTATCAGTGAGTGTATGCCCCCCCCCATTTTACCATCTAAAACTCTTATGGGGTGAATGCATGTTGTTTGTGGTCGATTATTTGCATTGTGTCATGTATTTGTAATTGGTAATTATCGGGTGGTCGATCAACATAAGAAACAACTAGAGGTGGATCCACTTAACTATTAATTCTTTTTAATCTTGATCCGTGGATGGGTTAGGAGCCAACTATTTATCATTGTAAAAGTGACACCACAAGTTTATTGAGTATATTTGGTCAACCGATTGCATGTTTTATAACCGGCATCACTCACTAGTTTCACGACTAACGTATCTTAACATGCATTTCAGGAAATAAGTGAGCATGGGGAATATGGGAATCACGCATGTTCGAGTATCGTCACCGAATGAAACCGAGTGTTTTATAAATAAATGTTTGTCAAGAAAGTTGTTTTATGTTAAAACCTTATGTAACGAAGTTTGATAATATTATGAAGTTATAAGTTGAATATTGCCTGAATGTGCTTTTGTTTAATATCAATTGGTAACGATTTGGGTTACAAATCTAGGTCGTTACAGATTGACTACAAGAACTTATCCAGTGGAAATAAAGATATATACTATTTTTATTTAGTAATGTTAGATTTGATGAATTTGAAAGCCTTATTCTCACTAATTTGTTTACAAAGACTTCCTTCATACACTTTAACTTAACCTTTTGAATATCTAAAAACACTAAATTATATTCTTTCAAGTATTCTATCTTATAAACTCCATCAAAGTGAGAGATCAAATATATATGATGATCATATTATGATCAAAAGGTTAAATGGTGTTTAAGATATAAATTGTAAATGTTAATATCATAAACCCTTGAAACTTGTTAGTGAGAACTGATGTACTGACAGTAAATAAAAATAGGTAACTAAAGCCAAAAGCTAAAAGCCCAAGCAGACTATAGTGTGGGAAGCCTTAAGTACGTATTAATTAAAAAGGTAATACAACCCGTTTTATTCTTACAAATTCAAGTTCTATAACTTTGTTTGTGCTTTTCATTTTGGTTGAGCAAAAAGTTTAGTTTTTGACAAAGAAATCAGGTTCCATGTATTTGACCTATAAAAATTAAAAGTAGATCTCGTTTTCTTTGATTCGATTATATTTGACGTGACATGTCTCGAAGCAACATAGCCGTTCATGGCAATAACGACACGCTAGCTAAAATGGTTAAAGGGTATTTTGAAGTGTCTTTGTGTCTATGATATTCAACCGATGTCAATTCATTGTCTAATCAAACTAGCTACATTGCACGTATATTTCTCACAATCGTATATTTCATGAATGAACAAATCGCGTTAAATTTTATTCAATTCTCAATTTCTTTGTGATTTTTTCTTCTGGAAAGGATAAAACTAAAATTGAAAAATTTGTATGCTCCAATAGTCAAAGATTATCTTGTTTCACATGGTATGTTTCTCTATGAAAGTTATCACAACAATGAACAAAGAACACATTGAGGTGCATTGAACATTTCTTTTTTGAACAATACTCTTGCTCTAATTGACAAGTTCATGTCTTATCTTATAAGATATTGATGGTCGAGACTTATTATATGTCAAATCAAATGACATATTTTATGTTTGAGACGGAAGAAGTACTCGAAAACGACAAGGGATTTTGCTTTTGGTGGTCGGGGTATTACATGAGTGCATGCCTAAGTTCACATCAAGGGTCAACTCGTGTATAAGTTCAATCACTAGCCACAAACAAATATTGGCAGTTGGTATGTCATGATTGAGGATATGGCCCTCCCCAACTCGTGTCATTTTCTTATGTTTTTCAAATAGAATGGGCATCTTCTTGAAAGATGGTAGATGAGAGCACTTTTGATTTTGAATTAGGTTATAAACATATATATTACATTCATGAGTATATTTGTACATTTGTACGCATTTGTACATGTACGCATGCATTCCACTACTTATCTTATGAAACTTTCGACATGTTAGATGGATGGTACGTATGAGACACTCAAGATTTAATGAGCAAGTTGTACACGCTACGTTTAGTTTAGATTAGTAGACTTTCGTGTCGAACACAGTCCTACTTCAACACTTCATACTAACTCGAACGAAACAAACATAGATACCAAAATCGCATAAATTTCTAGTTATGGAGAGTCATTTCATTTATTCAAGTTAGGTATAGAAAAGATTGATATCGGGTCGGGTTATATATTTGATCAATCTACCATAACATTGATGATCGGGTTATATTCCACTTGCTACAAAAGTAGAAACTTGGAAAAGATCAAGAAATTGTATTGTTTAATAAGTTAAAGAGTGGTCTATCCTATCAACTTTTATGTAACTTTGTACCTAATGGTTTTGATACAACAATGAGTTTGGTCCATGTCAATTGTCATGGTGCCTTTGTTGTTAAGATTAATTATGTTCCCTCAAATGCTACAACTATATTAGTAATTTGCTTTCAGTAGAGTAGTTTTCTGTATCTATGTGGAATCCATGTTGATCTAGATAATAATTGATACACTAACCTTTATGTACTATAACATTTATTCATGCAGTTTTTTTTTTTAAATTACATATAGTCATATTTGCAACCTTTAATAAGATATCTTCCTCATATTTGCAACCTAGTGAAGTTGTCATGATATATCCAGTCCTTAACCAATATGAACTCATCTTAACATTTTATGCTTTCAAATATTCAATCGAATTAAGTTTAAGTTACAAAATCTGAATCCACATGTATTCTCATTTTATATCCATATTCAACTAAGGTATTTTCACTACTAAAAGAACAAGTATTGCCAATCACGAATTACTGCGCACTTGATTAACGATGATGAAAGGATATGGTACCAAAACGCTAGCAAATACAATATCACAAGCCTTAAAACACAATACGCCCGCTTTACATAAACGGAGTAACTCGCGCCCATCAGACAGATGGCGCAGAGTGACCCGCCCGTTTTACGTCAGCGGAGCAACTCGCGTCCATCAGACAAATGACGCATACTTATCCGCCCGTTCTACGTCAGCGGGACAGACGCCATACAAAGCTTCTTCAGCAAGATAGACAAAGCTTCATCAACACGATTACAAAATGCCTTATGGGGCAGCCTCGAGACACACACTTCTGCCCCAGGCAACTGTTCCTGACGCTGAAGGCTGCCCGTTAGACTTTCCAGCTAATCCATGGCTGCGCACAACCTCACAGTCAGAAAGGACGACGACGTGGCAGCCTCCCAGCCAAGATATTTCCCTGAAAACATTTGCAACCCTCCAACTTGTCTCAGGTTCTTCTAGAAGGGGATGATTACCCACCGCCATGCATCAGCTAGTAGGCGGATGCCACGTGTCCGCCGCCCACCAGCGTCCAATCGACGGACGCCACGTGTATTTACGTCAGGACGGTAACATCCCCCCTTTCCTCTCTTTTTTTATCAAAAACCACTTGCACCATTGAGCCTGAGGACTTGTGCCAGAAACCTAGAGACACCTCTACTTGGGCCGGACCCCATCAAGGGTAGAGGACGGGTTGAGAAATTCGTATATCGAGGTACTATAAAAGGAGAGACCCTTCTCCTTTTATTGGCATCCGATATTCACGAACACTTTCACAGAAAAGACTACGAGCACATCGTACTTTTTCAACTCTTGTTTATTTGCTAACATTTAGAGGCTCGACTCTTCTAACTTGTTGTCTCTAAACATCCTTGGTCTTGTCCTTAGACCTATCACATTTTATAAACATATCCTTTTATAAACACCCCGTGGAATCACTACCAAGATTGGCGCTAACCCGACAATCTAGGATTCGTGTTTCTTCATTGGTGCCATCCGTGGCCTTACCACAAATACTCTAAACAAAAGCTTTAACTAGCCAGGTCATTTGCATAAAAATGACTACTTCACCCCCAAAAACCCACTCCCCCTCAGGAGCCGTCCAAGACATAACCAACGAACCTGACTCATCACAGGGCCAAGACGGTGATGACCAAAACAACACCGTCCTCACCCCCCGTGGAATTGATTTCGACGCCACTAATGCACCACCCACCCAGGAGGAAATCGACGAAATCAATAACGAATGGTACAACAAACAAAAGAAATTGCTAGACGCCCAACTAGAGCGTCGACGCCTTACAGTAAAAGCCATCATGGCTTCAACATCTAAAAGCGTCAAACAACCGATTGCTACCCGTCATGGGGGAGGTCAGGGGAAACCCGCCGTAGACCAGGCCCATGCAGAGTACAACCGGTTTGACGACGAAGACTATGACGAAAGCTCCTAGGAGGACGACGCCTCAAGGCATTACCGTCGCACCTCTTATTATCACAAAGAGCGTCTCAATCATTTTTACAACGCCGCAACCACCGACCTGTCGCTCCCCTACAGGCCAACGACGTTTGCTGATAAATCCAAAATTACAAGACGTATCTCTCAAGCACCCATACCACCAAGGCAGCGCCTACCAGCCAACGTCAAGTTATACGACGGCCTCACAGACCCCGACGACCACCTCGGCATTTTTAACCAAGCCGGGGCCGTCATCGGGTGGACCTTACCTGTCTGGTGCCACATGTTTGCCCAGGCACTCTCCGGAGCAGCCAGGGTATGGTTCGACAACCTTCCCGTCGAAAGCATCGGCAACTATGAACAGCTGATCGACAAATTTTCACTTCACTTCAGTCAATAGCGTCGCTACAAACGCGACAAAAGTCAGATTCATCTCTGCAAGCGCAGAGACACCGAACCGCTCGAAGCCTTCATCGTGCGGTTCAACAAAGAAGCACTCCATCTAGGAACCGGGGACGAGGGAACTCGAACCTCCTTCCTAGCAAATGTCAATGACGACAACCTACAAAACACTCTTCAAGGCAAAGATGGTATCCCCGAGTCCTGCGAAGAGGTCGTTAGAATCTCGAAGCTCTACGCCGGAAACCAAAAGACGAAAAACCAAAACCAACGCGGGAGCTCGAGCAACAATCGTAATCACAACAACAACCGACCCTTCGTCTGGAGCCGAATCTCCGGCACCACCGATGAAGGAAGATACTCAACCTCTGGCGATGCCAGAAATATTATCGGTAACAAACAGACGCGCGACCAGCGCAACAGTGGCTGAAGAAACCAGGACTGGACACCACTAACAAAAACACCATCTCAGGTGCTAGCCCAAGTCTTGTCAACCGGAGAAGTCGCATTTAAACTCCCAAAGCCCATGGGAGCTAACCGCAAGAACGTCGACAACACCAGATTTTGCGACTTCCACAAAGATGTGGGTCACGACAAAGACAACTGCTACAGCCTTAAAATGGAGATAGAGGCTGCTCTTCGTTCTGGAAAGCTAGCCAACCTTGTTAAACACGTGCGCGCTGGCGTGCGTAAAAACGAGGAACCACCAAAACCAATTAAGGACATCAGAACACATCATGTCCGCGGTGCTTACTCAAGACAGTGTCACATGACACAAAGCAACAAGCGCAAACTACAGCTAGCCAGCGCCACCACCACGTCAACACAGGTTGACGCTGCAAACAATAACAACTGGCGAGAAGCCCAGGTCGTCCTCCCAACAGTACCGGGAGGCGCAAAGTCAACCACACCGCTCATCATCACCGCCCTGTTCGGCCACTACCGCACATACAAGATGATATGCGATAGCGGGAGCAGTTTTGACATCATGTACCAACAGTGCTTCGAGCAGCTCGATGATGAGGATAAAGCGCGTCTGCAGCCAGACGCACCCATTGCCGGTTTTTTCAACGAGGTAATCCATCCCTTAGGCAAGTTTGACTTTACAGTCACCCTTGACGACGGGATCCATTCACGCTCGGAGACATGCACATTCCATGTCATCCCAGCCACCTCGTCATACGACATCTTGTTGGGCCGACAAGGCCTTGCCAACTTCAACAACAACGCGTCAACCCCCCACCAAACCATTGGTTTTCCAACACCGACGGGGATCGCGTATATCCGAGGCAACCAAGAATGCCTCGTAATAGCAGAACCAGCGGCACAGACGCCATCGTCCAAACCTGCCGCAACTGAAAATGAAAAATGGATCATCAACCCATCTTTCCTAGAACAAATGATTACCTTGGGATCAACTCTGTCCCCCCAAGTGCGCATACACCTTAAGCAACTGCTAGTGGCAAACAAAGATATCTTTGCCTGGCAGTCATCCGACATGATCGGCGTCCCAAGGGATGTGGCGGAACATCGCCTTAACACTTACAAAGACGCCCGACCAGTCGCGCAGAAAAAGCGCCCTCGACGACTTACTCGAGGCAGGCATCATCCGACGGTGCAACCACCAACCATGGGTGGCAAACCCGGTCATGGTCCTCAAAAAGAATGGGTCCTGGCACATGTGCGTCGATTACAACGATCTAAATAAAGCATGCCTAAAGGACCACTACCCCCTGCCAGAAATCGATCTTAAGGTAGACTCCTTAGCGCCATTCAAGTTCAAATGTTTCCTCGATGCTGATCAAGGATACTACCAAATACAAATGGCCTATGAAGACGAAGACAGAACCACCTTAAGAACCGACAGAGGCCTCAAGAACGCAGGCGCAACCTACCAGCGCCTAATGGACCAAGCCTTCATAAACCAAATCGGCGTCAATCTAGAAGTACACGTCGGCGACCTGGTCATAAAAAGCCAGGAAGTAGACACAATGCTCTTGGACATAGAGTGCACCTTTGAACAGCTGCGCAAAATTAAAATGAAACTTAACCCGAGCAAGTGTTCCTTCGGCGCCAAAGAAGGCAATTTTCTGGGTGTCTTCGTCACCAACGGCGGCTTCAAACCAAATCGTGAAAAAGTTCAAGCCATTCAGCGCATATCATCACCCAGCTCCATCAAAGACGTGCGGACAATAATGGGCCGCCTAGTCGCCCTCAACCGCTTCCTGTCAAACTATACATCAAAGTCCTTTCCTTTTGTTCACACGCTGCGCAATGTATTGAAAAAGACACAATTCTGCTGAACCCCAGAAGCGGAAGTGGCTTTTCATGAAATGAAACAGTGTTTGACTTACTTACCGACTCTTACAGCGCCTCTACCGGAAGAACCGCTAACACTATACCTATCCGCTTCTGAGATGGCGATAGGTGCAGTACTACTGGTCGAGCGCAACAAAGTTCAAACACGAATTTACTACATTAGCCGCACGTTAGCAGACGCAGAGACCAGATATTCCAGAATGGAAAAACTGGTCTTAGCATTGGTCCACGCATCTAGGCGTCTCAGGCGATACTTTCAAGGGCACCCAATAAATGTCTTAACAGACTACCGCATAAACACCGTGCTCACGAAACCAGAGTTATCTGGCCGCCTAGCAAAATGGGCAATTGAACTTGGCGCACACACTATCATTTACAAGCCAAGACCAGCGATCAAAGGAGAGGTTCTAGCGGACTTCATCGCAGAAAGCATCGAAGAATGTCAAAACGAGCAAGACCCAAAATCCATCCCTGATTCACGCGTCACATGGTCATTATTCACCGACGGAGCCTCAAACGACCAAGGCGCAGGAGCAGGCCTCAGGATCGTCCGCCCTGACAACACAGAATTCACATACGCCGTGCGCCTTGAATTCCCAAGTACCAACAACGAGGTAAAGTATGAAGCTTTCCTAGCAGGACTGCGCCTCGCCGACAAGATGGGCGCAAGACATCTTAAAGCCCATACAGACTCAATGCTCATAGCGGGACACATCAACGGCATCTATGATGCCAAAGACCCAGTTATGGCACAATATGTCGATCAGGCTAAGCTCCTAATAAAAAAATTCACAACTTGCACGGTCACCCATATCAACCGAAGCGGAAACAAAGAAGCTGACGCCCTCAGCAAAATGGCATCCACAGCCTGGCCGCATATGGCCAAAGAGGTACGTATCAAAACCCTAGATCAACCATCAGTACCTATTCGACAGGTCAACGTAACACAAACAGGCGCCGGGTCATGGATGACCCCCATTCAAGCATATTTAGCAACGGGCACTCTACCACCCGAAAAAGCGGAAGCCAGAAAGATCCAGTACAAGTCAGAACACTATCAACTCATGAATGGTGTCCTATACCGACGCTCCTATCTTGGTCCCCTCCTAAGATACGTCGACTCCGCAAACGCCTCATTCCTTATCAAGGAAATCCATGAAGGCATATGCGGTATCCACGCAGGACCAAGGATGGTCGTCGCCAAAATCATGAATGCTGGATACTACTGGCCAGGAATGCATCAGGACGCCGTCAAAATCTTGCGCACCTGCTTCAACTGCCAGCAACACGCGCCAAATACCTTGCGCCCAAAGAACTACCTGGTTCCAGTCACCGCAGCTTGGCCATTCCAAAAATGGGCCATCGATCTGGTCGGCCCATTCCCAATGGCCCCTGGAAAGATACAATATCTCATAGTTGCCGTCGACTACTTCACAAAATGGGTCGAAGCCAAGCCGCTCGCGACAATCAGCGCAGAGCACGTCAAAAAATTCATCTAGGAATTCATCATCTGCCGCTTCGGCCTACCCATGGAAATCGTCACGGACAACGGAACTCAGTTCTCAGATAAAAAAATCCAAGCATGGTTAACACAAATGGGCGTCAACCAGATCTTCACATCCGTCGCCCACCCTCAAGGAAACGGGCAGGTAGAGCGCAGCAACAGATCACTGGTCGAAGGCATAAACACGCCTGGGTTCAAAGCGAACAGGTTGGGTTGATGAACTGCCGCACGTCTTGTGGGCACATCGCACCCTCACAAAGACAAGCACGGGTGAAACCCCGTTCAGCCTCACTTACGGCTCCGAAGCTGTAATCCCCGCAGAAGTTAACTTTCCATCCCCACGGGTCCTCAGCGCAACATAAACGGACAACGATTGGGAACTGAGCCTTAATTTAGACCTCCTGGACGAAAGACGCGAAACGGTAGCCATACGCGAGGGAAATTACAAGAAACAACTTGAACGCTACTATAACTGAAAAGTCAAAAGATGCGCATTTGACATTGGAGATTACGTCCTAAGAGATAACAACGCCTCCACTCAGAGCGCCCAGGGAAACTAGCGCCCAACTGGGAAGGCCCCTACAAGGTTCAACAAATCTTAGGAAAAGGAGCATACGCACTAGAAACGTTGGACGGAACACCTATTCCCAGATCATGGAATGTAGCGCAGTTGCGCATATGTTACTTATAAATTTTCCAAGTTTTCGAATATATACATCAATACCCTACATCTTGTCCAACACTACGCAACTACTACTTTGGCTCTAACTTTTGAAGTTAATTTACTCTTCATGACTTAGACGCCAACCTGTACTTCTAACTTATGAAGTTAATTTACTCTTCATAAATTAGACACCAACTTATCTTCCAGATCTATACTACAATCATTCAACACAGGCGAAAACACTACAAAAACCTTCAAATTCCATTTCATAAGAAGAGCTGTATTTACATACACAAAAGCTCTTACACATCAACAAACATCAATCTACTGAGTAGGCTCATGGGCCATCCCCGAACTGCCTAGCCCAGTAGCTTTCGCAGCAGCTTCAGCGGCTTTCGATGCAGCTTCCTTCTCAGCGCTCTCGCGCCCTGCACGATCAGACTCCTGCACCCAATGCCTGAAACGAGCAATGGGATCAGGATCTGACAAACACTGCCTAACGGTCTGAAGTACTGGGAACTCCATCTTCTCAAGCTTTTCAAGCTCCTCCATCAGCGTCTGCTCTGTGTTCATATCTTGAAAGGGTTGCGCATCAATAGGAGCTCCGTCTTTGGCGGCAAGGTACCCTTCTAACCAACCACTTTGTAACCCTGTGGTCCGCGCAGCATCCACCGCCTCCACCACTTGCTCGCCCATCTTCGGCTCGTTCCAGCAACGATCAAAGACCTACAACAAAGATATAATTTACTTAAAGAAAAACGCAAAGTCAACTAAAGAAAATAATAAAAGGAAGACAGAAACTTACGGCGGTGATCCCATCAGACATTATCCATAATGCCTTCTCACAATAAGACTTCTGAGCATCAAGAATCAAAGCCTTCTCCAACTCCCAAGCCTCTTTCTCTTTCAACAGGGCGCTAACCTGCCCCTCTAACTCAGACACGCGAGTGGTGGCCCGCACCACGTCCTCATCTTTCTTCTTTAGTTGACCGGCAACATCAACATATTTAGAGGATAAAACCTCAAGCTCTTTATCTTTGGCGGCAACAATCTTATCTTGCGCCGACAGGTCCAATTCAGCTTTCTGCACCGCCAGTCGGCGGCGCTCAAGCTCCTTATTATTTTTTTGAGAAGACTGCTCCCAGGCCTTCTGCTTCTCTGCAGCCTCAATATCCTTCTGACGCAAGTCGGACTCCAGCTTCCGAACTTGCTCGACCAACCTCTGCTTTGCAGTCTCAAACACGCCCTTCTCCTTAGCCAGGCGATCGGCTTTAGTTGCGACCGTCGCCTGCTCATCCTAAAATTCGTCCTCTCCGCGACGAAGGGCGTACAAGTTACCAGAGATTGTGTTAGATTCATACACAACTCTGAGAACAAAGTACCACGGTCTTGCGACCGATGATAAATGCGCTCCGCCGGGGGAAGCGCATAGTTAACAAACTCCTCAGCCACAAAAGGGCTGAGGAAACGACAACTATCTGTTATACGCCACCCAGGCGTATATACAGGAGCGTCCAACTTAAATCCAGGGTCGCTCGTAGACGCCCTGGCCCTTTCAACCTTTTTCACTTGTGGCCCAGTGAAGCCACCTTCCTCACCAATCACCAACGTATTAACCGGGGCATCGCCTCCCTTCAAATCAACTACCAACGGCTCCGCCTGCGACCCACCACCACCCGAAGAAGACACCAACTTGCCTTTCTCACTCTTTACGGCCACTATGGCCGCATGTTGTTTGAGCAACTCAGGTTGGCGCTGGTCCTCTTCTTCCTTAGCTTTCTTCTCGGCCGCCAGACGCGCCTCTTCCTCTTTCTGCCTTTTCATGGCAGCCTCCTGAGTACGGGCATCTTCTTCTTCCTTCTTCTTGATAGCGACTTCAGCAGCACGCTTCTCATCCTCAAGCTTTTTCAATGCCTCGGGATCAGGCACAGTCTCAACGCTAGACTGAGCCTTCAGGCGCTCCTCCTCCTGCAACTTCTTTTTAATCTCCTCTTGCACCTGCTTGAGAGAAGCAGGAACAGAACCTACAAGAAACAAAACTATAAAGGCAAGCCCAAAATACTCAAAAGCATTTCTTAAACCACTTATACTTACCGCTAAGCTTCCGAAGGGCCTTCTTCCCAAAAGGCTCACGCACAGGCGGAGGAGAAAGATTCATACCCGTCGGAACAGGCTCCTCAATATGAACACCCTCCGATGGGGCTGTCCTCTTCACCGCAGGCTGATCAGTATCACCCTCGGTCGTCAACAGTAAGCGACGGCGCTTACGGCTACCCTCTTCAAAAACAAACACACAAAATTAGCGAGACCCACGCGGAACTATAACTTAACAAAGACAGGGAACTACTTACCTTTTCCATTGCCTTTGGAACCCTCAGCCGTCCCAGAGCCACTGCTGGTGGCGCGGAAACAGTTCCGCTAGACCCGCCACCTACAGAGTGACGCGAACGGGGAATCAAGTTAGTGGACGACCCGCTAGACTCGTCGTCAGAAAAAACAACGCAATCAACCCCTTGCGCGGTACGCGCAGAAAGGGGTTCGGGATTAATTAAGAAACCAATAGTTAAGGGATTCTCAGGCGCACCTTCAATCCGCACAGGGAAACACAAAGTTCACCCGCTTCAGCTCCACACCAGCAACTTCACCCTCCGGGACCGGCCTAAACATCGTGCGCAACACCCTCTGCGCCCAGAAATCAAACAAGCATTCACCTACATAACAAACACATGATATACATCATTAAAGGATCACAAAACAAAGAAGAAGGATAAACAAATAAATTAGAACTTATCATGCCCAGACGGCTCAAACCCACCAACCTCAACATCCGTTCGTCACAGTAGTCCAAGTCATCCAACCATGTCGCCTGGGACAACAGTATCTTGCACCAATCCTGCTGCTGAAAATCCTTCACAACTTCAAAAGAAGGAGGCTTTTGCCCGGCACGAAGGGTCAGCCACCCCATCTCCTCTGGAATCACCTCCTTCCTGACATAGAAGAAGCATCTCTTCCAGTCGCGAAGGCTTTTTGGAGAGCTTCCCTTCACAACAAACGAAACGGACTTCGATCGTTCAACAAAGGAGACCCAACCGCTCTCCTTCACTTCTAGTTTGTAAAAGCAGTTAAACTGCTTGAACACTGGCTCCATCCTCATAGCGCGGCAGGTCCCCTCGTAGTGCATGACCCTCATAACTCCGAACTGGCTCATCTGAGTTATATGGACGCCATACCTCTTTAACACATCAACCAAGAAACGACTGGATGGAATACGGAAGCAAGCTTCTGAAAAAAGGCCTCGTAAAGGCAGATCTTCCCTACAGTGGCATCACAAGGAGTTTTGCCCTTCGCCGGAAACTCAGGCTCCCATTCCCTGAGAATTTCATATTTCTCAAGAAGGGACCTGTACTTGTCCTTGGACCAAGCGATCTGAGCCTCTACCATTGCCAACTCAGGCTTCAAACCTTTATATTCAGACATATTATATGAGGAAAACGGAAAAAAGTTTTGTGACTTACAAAAATTTTTGATCGTAAATTCGTAAGACAGCCGGAGAGAAGATAGAAGGAAATCTGAGAGTGGTAAACAAATAACGAAGAGGGAAACCCCTAATTATACCCATCGCATTAATGGCGATGGGATGGAAATCATGATGACAAAAACTGCTTTTCAGGCAGAGGTCTAATCAATAGATGACACGTCAGACGAACCACGTGACAGCCGTATCACGCGCGGCGTGTGGTCCACTCGTCTGACGGTTGAAAACCCACACAGCTGTCACTCACCACAGATGATTGACACGTGTACACCCACGTTCATATGCTCCACCTACAGCTATTCACACTCCTCCGATGACCTACACGTGGCGACCTACAGCTCACCAACTATAGCACGTGTGAGACACATTCTCCGAGAAAAGCGTACGAACCGTCAGACACGTCCTCTCTCAGACCAACATTCCCGCCATTTATTTTACACAGAATTCGAAAAGACAAATTCAATGCGCAATAAGTGCACTTCAGCAAGCGCATAAGCAGACAAAAAACTACTTTTTTCATCACACCTCTATGAAGCGCTCCAACCACCGACGCCTATTCAGGCTTCGCGTCAGCGCCAAATACAAAAAAGTTTAAACTTTTTCTTATGCTCCTCTCACACGCGCTACACAGTCTGACGCCTAATCTGGTATCACACTAGCGTCGAGACGAACAATTGATACATTTTCTCACTTCTCAAATGCGCTAAATGGTACGACGACTGATCTGGCGTTAGCCCTGCACCAACTTGAGAAACTTAAAAGTATCCCAACTTTTACATACGCTACCAGGCATGGCGCCGAATCTGGCGTCAAGCATACACAAACAGAAGAATTTTTTCAGACTTCTTCTTCTCTTCCAGTCGCGTAGCAAGGCATAACGCCTATACCGTTGGATTTTTCATCCCGTCATACGCCCGCTGCTTGATCACTGTCGCGCGCACCAGTTGACGATGTCATAAACTTACATGTACACCTTCTTACATCAAAACCCAGTGACGACCGGATGTAACTCAAAGTACACATGTAAAAAACGTTCAAAAAACTCCACAAACGAGTCCAACACCCCCTTCTCAAATAAGGCAGCACTGGACTGGGGGACTTGAAGGGATATGGTACCAAAGCGCTAGCAAATACCATATCACATGCCTTAAAACACAATACGCCCGCTTTACATAAACGTAGTAACTCGCGCCCATCAGACAAATGGCGCTGAGTGACCCGCCCGTTTTACGTCAGCGGTGCAACTCGCGTCCATCAGACAAATGACGCAGACTTATTCGCCCATTCTATGTCAGCGGGACAGACGCCATACAAAGTTCTTCAGCAAGATAGACAAAGCTTCATCAACAAGATTACAAGATGCCTTATGGGGCAGCCTCGAGACACACACTCCTGCCCCAGGTAACTGTTCCTGACGCTGCAGGCTGCCCGTCAGACTTTCCAGGCAATCCATGGCTGCGCAGAACCTGACAGTCAGAAAGGATGACGACGTGGCAGCCTCCCAGCCAAGATATTTCCTTGAAGACTTTTGTAACCCTCCAACGTGTCTCCGGTTCTTCTAGAAGGGGATGATTACCCACCGCCCTGCATCAGCTAGTAGGCGGACGCCACGTGTCCGCCGCCCACCAGCTTCCAATCGACGGACGCCACGTGTATTTACGTCAGGACGGTAACATCCCCCCATTTCCTCTCTTTTTTATCAAAAACCACTTGCACCATTGAGCCTGAGGACTTGGGCCGGAAACCTAGAGACACCTCTCTCTGGGCCGGGTCCCATCAAGGGTAGAGGACGGGTTGAGAAAGTCGTATATCGAGGTACTATAAAAGGAGAGACACTTCTCCTTTTATTGGCATCCGATATTCACGAACACTTTCACAGAAAAGACTACGAGCACATTGTACTTTTTCAACTCTTGTTTATTTGCTAACATTTAGAGGCTCGGCTCTTCTAACTTGTTGTCTCTAAACATCCTTGGTTTTGTCCTTAAACCTATCACATTTTATAGACATATCCTTTTATAAACACCCCGTGGAATCACTACCAAGATTGGCGCTAACCCGACAATCTAGGATTCGTGTTTCTTCATATGAATACCACTAAAACTAGAATAAAAAGAGAGAACTAAATTAGCCGTAAGTAATCCCTTGGTAATCAGCGAAGGACACCCTAATCCTGGCAAATTATAAACATCATCAATGGATTATTGTTTTTTAACTTTCACTTCCATGAGGGACTAAGCCTACAAACTAGAAAACACTATTAGTCACGCTATAAGAAGATTTTTCCTCTGACTACTCTCCAACATTTAGGGCTGAGCAATCTACGGTTCCGAACCGTCAGAACCACAGAACCGAAACCAAACCTCTAGATCCAAACCATATTTTTGTATTTGGGGTCTGTTTCACGGCTCTTAAATTTAGATGAAAAAGGTTATCGGTTTGGTTCGGAACCGGCGGGTCCATCTAAAGAATCAAGGGCGTCCTAGAAAATTTAGGTGCTCTATCCGAGCCATTAAAAAATGTGCCTCTTAGAACTTAAGTTTTGAGTGAGTATTGGCTTATAAATTCGCTAATAAGTTTTTCAATTTTAAATGAGTTTTCAATGGGCTCAAGTTTTAAGTTTAAAATGAGTTTTCTATTATAAAAACACACGCATACACACACACATGACATATGTATATAGAAATTTTATTAAAAAATGTGCCCTAGCCCTGAGTCCTATCCGGCCAACCTAAGAGCCTGCCATGTAAAGAACCGCCAAACCATCCACATTATTAGTTTTCTGGTTTTATCTTTATGAAAAAAATACTTTTCAAGTCATCTTAACTATATCACATTTTACAAACTTGAGTTACGAATTCAATTCGAATTATGTAATAAGTCATTGCATATATGCGGTTGATGCTAGAGGTGCATAAAAAAACTGGAACCGGAAAAAAACCCCGAAACCGGATATTAAAAAAACCGGAACCTACCCATCAGGTACGCTTAGGGTATATATTTCTATGTAAAAAACCATACCGGAACCGGACCCGGTTTGTACCCGGTTTTTAATACCCGGAAACGGGTTGTACCCGGTACCGGGTTTTCCTAATACCCAGTTCATGACCCAATTTAGACTTAGCAAACAACCCAATTTATGGACACCAACCTATGTGTTTTTTATGTTTTTTTTCTATGTATTTTCTATGTTTTTAAATGTCTTGTGTTAGTACTTAGTAGTATTTCAAACTTTTAATATATATGAACTTTAGTGCCACTAGAGACCATGTCGGCAGTTGGTGCCTCGTGAGGTGCCTCTTTTTAACTCTTTGAAAACTTGAGTCGTGTTGGGCCTTTGTTTGGTCCTAGACAGTAGACGTATCTTTATATTTGATTCAGTTGACATATTCTGCATCAAGATGCATTGTCCATTTGTTGCCTAAGATCTGCACTTGATTTATGCTATCATTTGACATCTTAATATTTGACACTTTTAATCGTCTACCTTGAATTAGACAGGAATTTTTGTTTTATATCTTCTTATATGCACAATACAACCACGTCTGTATTCCCATCCAACTTGCAAAAGCAATACTTTGATTAATTTCCTTGAAAATATGGCCATCCATATGGCCAGATTCCATACCCGGTTTCGTACCCGGTTCCGGGTATTGAAAAACCCGGAAGCAGATATTGAAAAACCAGAACCGGTATATAGGGTATGGTTTTTTATGCTAGGAACCGGAACTGGAATCGGTTCTTTCAATACCCGGTAGAAGTAATACACGACCCTACCCTGAACCGGTTCCATACCCGGAACCGGGTATTGAAAAAACCCGGTTTGTGCACCTCTAGTTGATACCGTATACTTCTAAATTATGTCAACTGAAACCTTAGTTGATTGATCGAGTCCTTAATATAACTACGACATCAGAACTTAAGTTTACTAAAGTTGTCTTTTGTTTAGTTTGTTTATTTTAGGATATCAACTAATAATCGGTTCTGGAAAAATCCGTTTACACGCTAACTGTTTAACCAGGTTCCAAACCAAAATGACAATTTTTTTATACGGTTCGGTTCCGGTTCTTAAATTTAGCATTTGACAGTTTAGTTTTGGTTCCGATTCGGTTCGGTTCTAAATCGTTGCACATCCCTACCGACATGAGTATAAGTATTTGTTCATCGAAAAATATAGGTAAAAACTAAAGAGAGAAAAAGGGACACTGTTTCAATCTTGAGGTCACTAGTATTTATGTTAAGGCTATTGGGTGTGGTTGATGGCACTCAACTCCATCACCATCCTCCACATCACCACCCCTCCATCACATCCACAGGGTGTGGTAATCATCCCCCATCCCTATAACCCTACATTGATAACGAAATCCCGAAGACAATTTGGTCCTTGACAAATGTGGAGGATCCAATGATCTTGACACACGAGGCCTATAGAGAGCGGTGCCCACGTCCCTCCACTAAAAATAAAGATCAATATATTAAAACCGAAAGAAGATATATGAGGATAACATGTAACATTCTTTGAAAACATTTATACATGTTTCTTTTCGTTGCACGTTTTGATAATTGTACCATTGTATGGGGCGAGGTGTATCATCTACACTGACCACAAGAGCCTGAAGTACTTTTTCGATCAAAACGACTTGAACATGAGACAAATGCGGTGGCTCGAAACGATTAAAGACTATGATTAGGAAATCCGTTATCACCCCGGAAAGGCTAATGTAGTAGCCGTTGCGTTAAGTCGGAAGACGTATTACATCGCTATTCTAGTGAAGTCAATGCAATTGATGGTGACATCGGGGTTAATTGATCGAATTCGAGCGGCGCAAGTTGATGCCCTCAAGGTAGAAAATTGGAGAAGTGAAAGAATGCAATGCCAGCTAAAAGACATCTTCTATGGAAATGAGGGGTTGAAGACCCGGTTTGGGAGAATTTAGGTGCCTAATACATGTGATGTCAAGAGGCTTCTACTTGATGAAGCCCACCGATCTTGTTACTCAATCCACCCGGGCGCCAAAAAAATGTATAAGGACATCAGATGCAATTACTGGTGGCCAGACATGAAATGGGACGTGGTGAAGCACGTAGAAAAATGTCTAACTTGCCTTCAAGTTAAAGTCGAGCACCAAAATCCATACTGAAAGCTCCAACAATTGGATATACCAACATGGAAATGGGAAAAAATCACGATGGACCTACTCACCAAATTGCCAAAAACCGCTTGAGGCCTGACGCTATCTGGGTAGTGGTGGATAGGTTGACCAAGAATGCTCATTTCCTTCCCATTAGGGAAACGTATACATCCGATAAAATGGTAGACATCTATATCAATGAAATAGTGTCTCGGCACGGAGTGCCAGTGTCCATCGTGTCCGATAGAGATACACGTTTCACTTCACAATTTTGGAGGGACTTCCAAACACAGATGGGCTCAAGATTACTGATTAGCACCGCGCATCATCCTCAAACAGATGGACAAAGTGAGAGAAACATCCAGATGTTAGAAGATATGCTACGAGCTTGTATCATCGAGTTTGGTGGTAGTTGGGACACTCACCTGTCGCTTATTGAATTTTCGTATAATAATAGCTATCATTCTAGCATAGGGATACCCTTATTATGAAATCTTGCATGGGAGGAGGTGCCGAACACCAATTTCCTGGGATGACGTGGGACCTCGTGAGATTACACCCAAGGATGTCCTTAGTGTAACAAACGAGAAGATTGAAATAGTGAGAGCCCATTTGAAAGCGGCTCGAGATAGACAAAAACATTACGCGGACAAGAAACATAAGTCTGTTGAATTTCAACGGGGGGACAGGGTTATGTCAAAGGTGTCCCCCTTGAAGGGGATAATTCGTTTTAAGAAGAAGGGAAAGTTGAGCCCAAGGTTTATCAAGCCCTGTACTGTTGTAGAACAAGTGGGCCAATTGGCATATCGTTTGGAATTGCCAAATGAGCTGAGTGGTATTCATAATACCTTTCACATCTCTCACTTACGAAGATGTTTAGCCGAAGAATCAGTCCTTCAGCCGCTAGACTGTGACACCCGGCAACTCAGGTCAATACTTTTATCAAACGCATAAGTCTACCTTAGCAAACATTCTGTAAACGTACTTAACTGGGTTAGTTAAGTCAGTTCGGTGATTCAGGGAATCACCGGGAGTTGGTCTTACACACACATTAGTTATGGTTTGATGATTCGGATGATCACCGGGTAAACATACGCACACGAATCTTGTATCCCGTATGTTGGTAAAATAATAATGCAATATGGGTAACTTATTGATAATTACGTGTTATACGATCATTGGTAACTTATAAATACATGTTTATGTGAAATTATATGATTAAACGTGTTTCAGATACAAAAATGGGAGACATGGGCGAAGGGATGGACCCTTTCGCCTATCAGGGACCTCTTCGCCTCCTGCAGGCCCTTCAGGTATAAATACTCCTATTTTGCACATTTTCACCATTTCACAAAACCTAACTCTCAACCCATACCTCTATACCACGAGTTTTAGCCCTCAAATCACCCATTTCTAACCTAAAAACACCTAAAAATTCATAATAAGGCTTGGATCTAAGGTGTGTGCTATATCCAACATCGTTTCCTTTCATTTTAACATTATTTTCATAAACCCTTGATGTCCAGACCCGATTTCAAAGTGTTTTCATACACAAAAATCTTTTCTAAAGTTTTCTAAACAAGGTCTAAACCATCTAATGAGTTTTATGACAAAAACCTAAGTTTTCAAAGGTGTTGGTGATCTAGGCATTAGGGCTTTTGTGTTATATGTTGATATGATGATAACATGATGCTGATATGATGTTTAACAATGTGTTAGAAACATGTTTAGGGTGTTTTATTTGGATTATAAGGTCTTATGAACATTAGGGCTATTTTGGGGATTTTGATGCTTTTGATGATTGTTATGGATGATAAGATGATTAGGTTATGTGTAGAATCATGATAGGAAGCTGTGGCATGAATTAGACATGATTGTAAACGTGATTATGTGGTTTAATTAGTGATTTTGCTGTTTATGGTAAAGAATACATGCATGATGTGATGTTTTCATAATATTTGCCAAATTAGGTAAAACTTGCAAATTGTGCTCAAAACATGTTTTGTCTATGTGCTAAGTGATGTAACATGATGGGGATAGGCTAGGGATTGGGTTGGTAGTGGTCGGCTATGTTTGGGCAAGCTTCGGGGTCGATTCGAGGGGTTTTGGAAGACAAAAAGTGTTGCAGTTGCTGCAGGGGGCGAAGGGCTCACCCCTTCACCTGCCCACAGGGGCGAAGGACTCACCCCTTCGCCTAGAAGAGACCCCTTCATCCAAATATTGACCCCTTCACCCAAGAAGTAACCCCTTCGCCGGTAATAGTGACCCCTTCACCTAAGATGTTGAACCCCTTCGCCTATATGTGATCCCTTCGCCTATTATCATGAGCCCTTCGTATGAAATGTGAACCCTTCGCCTATTATTGTGACCCCTTCGTATGTAACATGCTGATATGACCCGTTAAGTGCAAAGTTACGTGTTTTTCATGTACGGTTACCTGTTAACTCATATATGACTATTAGACTGATATTGTGGGTCACCAACGAGATATCGAGTCATGTGTGGTCGTGTCAAACGTCAAACATTCTTTTCAAACAAAAATAGACATGGTTTGGACAACCAAGGGTTATTGGACAAACGTATCATTGGTCAAACACTTATATGCGTCTTATGATAGGTTTTTGGTAATTGAAGACTATCATCACACGTTTGGTTTTATTACTTAATCACGCAACCTAAGGTCAGTTTCACAGACCCACTTTTACTGTTTTCCGTTGGGGGAGAAACATGGAGGATAAACTTTACTTACTTTAGACCATGGTATTACATTATATCACATGGGTACTAAGCGACATTTCATCACTTAAGTCCTTTCTAACTTTTGAACCATGAATACATGGATACAAAAGTGTGAATAGATCTATTGGGCCCGACAAGCCCCACTAGGGTCGATTGGAGGTAGGACGTGTGCATATTTGTCATATCTAACTTACGGCACCGGGTGATGTCCGGTGGCGGGTATTAAAGGCATTTACTAACGTTCAGCAATGGTTCATAATGCTTTAGTATCATGTAACGATGTCTAGCTAGCATCAGGTATAGATGTAAGGATTGTTGGGTCTGGTTTACGAACATTTACTTACTTTTACAAACTTAAATCTCTGTCTGTCACACCACGCTAATGGCGGAAACATGTGGCGCGACGTTCGAAGGGTATTAAGTCAAGATTAACACAAACTATAACTAATTAAGAAAATGATCATTTATTCATACGTCGAAATAAGTTCATGTTTTCATACACCACACTTATCAACATAGTTTTCAACAAAAGTAAAGGTTTCTCAATTATATCCCAAACCACGGAAAATAAGAGTGAAACCCTCCAAAAGATTCTGATGTTAGTAAGATCCTTACCTCCCTAGCCATGCAACCTTCCAGCACTTAGTTACCTCAAAGATATGTTTAAAAGACATCAATATATACATATTGGTGAGTTCACAGGTTTTAGTTTTACAAAACATGTTAACAACAACATTTGGGAAATAAACACAAGTAGTGACCATTGTAATAGTTGCAAATTCCTAAAATCTACTTGAGCCCATAACCAAACCAAGACAAGGAATGCCTCGCTCGTAGTTGTTTCTCGGTAAATAGCAACTTAGTTCAGAATACTTGCACCCCTGGTATACACAGTCACAGAATCGACGCTATCGATTAGGGGTGGGCCTTGTCAGGCACCAATAGTACTATCCAAATATTCCTTCGGTTTTCGATTTCACACACATACATATGAATAAATGGTTACGGTAGTGAGGACTCACCCCGAGTAGCGAACAACAAACCCAAATAGTCAACATATCACTAAACATATTATCCTAACATAACATAACATATCTTTCCCCCGAAAACAAAAACAGTAAAATGGGGTCGTGAAACTCACCTAAAGCAAGAGTGTGCGAAGCCAAACACAGAGCATAGCTCGTCCAAGGTCACACATCTACAAATGTCCTAGACGTATAAATCACTAAGTCTATAGCGAGTGTTTCGGCAACGTGTAATCGTGATAGATTATTTACGTTAATTCTCCCATGAATAGATTTCCATCACTTAGGAAAGTGTTATGTATTTTTCACCATATTATATATTTTAGTTCATAAAAGATAGTTTTCGTATTCACATTAGACGCAATGACATATATACGTATCTTGTAGAAAGTTAAACAATATATACTTATTCATCCGTTTTACATTTTGTCTGTTAACCCGCTGTGATATAAATACGTTTACATCCGATTATTTTGTATTTATATATTTCATGTCCCGAATAATACAAGTTGTTATATATATATATATATATATTTAGGAATAAATACTTGTCGTCGTAATATTATTTTTCCCACATTACAAATATATATTTTGTTATTTTCCTAAAGGTTTCCAACAATATTTTTTCTTGAAATTAATCATCCTTTAATTTCTTCATATTTCACTTGGAAATTTCTAAAATAACATTTGTATTTCTCAAACTCAAGACTTAGTTATTTACAACAAAATACTTCAACAATTTTATATTCATATATATATATATATGTGTGTGTGTTCATTTTTACACAAATATCTATTACCAAGTCTTTAAATTACCAAATTATTATAAAAACCTTTGTTTTTACATTTTCCAACATGTTTAGTAATTTTTATTTTTATAAAATCTTATTTTATAAAAACACATTTTTATACAAAAATAAACTTTTGTAAGTTCACTAAGTTTTCACAAAACAACCTTGGAAAGTTAAAATCTTTCATTTTTAACACCTAACTTTCCAAAACTTTCATTTTTAGATCTAAGTTTTTAAAATGACATTTTATACCCCTCAACTTTTAAAGTTACAAAATAATTCCTTTAACTTTCAAAAATTTACATTTTCTTCCTAAATCTTTCAAAAGTGACAATTTTACACTATACTAGTAAACTTAGTTTTGTCAACTTTGTTAATATGGATTATTATTATGTTGCAACACTAGTAATAGTCCAATATAATCTCATTCGGGTTAATAATATGTGTATTTAGTGTATTAAGTCCATAATGTCCAACATGTCCATTTTTTTAGAATTTTAAAGTTAGTGTCTTTGAAGATGTAATTTTTATATCTTGTAACATTTTTAAGCTCCACCATATTATTATGTTTTAGATGGTTATATTAAGATGATTAAAACCACCTTTAAGTATGTTCAAGTTATTTTTATAAAAATGACTGAAAACATCTTCAAATATATGTGTATGTGAACTTTCTAAAACTACAAAATCACTAACAATCTTATATAAAACTCACGGCCATAATATGGTTTTTATAACTCCATGTTAATCTTGTAAAAACATATATTATCTCTTGTTCAAAACCCTAGTTACATATTATGTTTAAATCTTTAACATATGTAAGATTAAGTTTACTTTTTAACTAACAAAAACAATAACAAAGCTTATACAAACTCACAGCCTAACATACATTTTTAACACTTCCATTTTAGCCTTGTGTGAAATATGTTTTATTATGTGAAATCTCATTATCTTAACTCATGTACAACTTGCTCCTAACACATGTTAAATAAGAACATTCAAAAACAAGAAGCAAAGATAAGAAGCTTACAACTAGCACAAGGCTAGGTAAGACTCAAAACTCAAGTGGAAATGAGGTTTAAGTGTGTCTTCCAAGGGTTTAGCTCAAAGATTCTTGTACACACTAGTTTAGGGTATGGAATAGAATGATTTTTAGAAGTCTTTGATGAAAACCAAGATGGAATGGTGGTGATGAGGGTTTGGCCGTGTGTTTTTGGAGAAGGGGAGGAGGTGTTTGTGTGTTTTGGTGGTGAAAATATCATGCATGTGTTTATCTTTATAAAAGATTAGTTTGTACTTAGATAGGACAAGCCTTCAAGCATGCTTAACATGTAATCATTTTGGAAGGTTAAAGAATAAAAATTAGGGTGGCTCTAGCCATGCCCTAGAACCGGCCACAAGGTGGCTTGTGGGGCCCACATGCTTTCCAAAAAATATCTCCTAATTACTAGTTAATATCCAACTAAATCGATTAGGGTTTTTGGGATTTTATCGCGTGTTTATTACGAGCTATTCCGGACATATAATTGACTCCCAATTACACTTAAACATGGACTAGCTTAGGCATTGGTAAGTTGTTTTGGCTTTAATTGGGTGAATTTATAAGTTCTACGCGTATCGGGTGCGATACGCGAAGTTTATTCATTACCGGGAGATTTGTGTTTGGAGTTTCCACATATGGTTTTAGAGTTCCAAAACACATAATATTTCATGGAAACACCCTTTATTTTATATCTCGGGTGTTCAGGATCGTTTTCGGTTAATTAACTGTTGTCGGGTAATCACCAACGTCTGTTCTGGACAAGTTTGTGTGCACGCGATTTCGTCGTGCTTCAACATTAAACATGTGCATTCCTATGCATCTTATGGGGAATTTGCTATTCTCTAAGGCTTATTTAAAACAATTAACATGAAATTTCAATTGATTACATTAATTGCGCATAATTAATTAGTACAAAATTACCTTAATTTTGTCGATTGTCACACTGTGACTCACCGGCACTTTATATGTTGACTAACATAGCATGTTTTCTCAGGTCGCTAAGGTAGCTGCACTGGTTTAGGATGCCGTTGAGTCTACGACATCCGTCTATCTCATGCATCACTTAATAAACTTCTTTGAACTATTTTGTAACTATTTATATTTGAGTTTTGGGGTTGTACTTGTCAACCCTTTTTGAACCGCGTGCTTATTTATTATGTTATTTTCATATCATATAGTTGTCATTTGTTGTGACCGTTGACTTGGATCCAGGTGTGTCACGCGCCTCGCTGTAAAACCCCGCAAGTGGAATTTGAGGGTGTGACATAGACGACCTCGAAATCAATACAAAACAGAATCTGGCACCAAGACCCGTAGAAATACTGCATCGGAAGACGAGAAACCTCCGAAGTAAGGCGGTGGTCCAAGTAAAGGTCAAATGAGAATCGAGAAAAAGGGCCCCCTATCACTTAGGAGCCCGAAGAAGAAATGATGCGGCTCTATCCATTCTTATTCGGTGCGTTCTAGTTTTGCGGATGAAACCCCTTTAAGGGGTTAGAGTTGTAACAACCCAAGAATTTATATTCTTTTATTTTATTATTATAATTGCATAAATCGGGGCCTATGTTAATACCAAACAAATCCCAGTTCTTCCCTTAAACGTTATAATGAAAAACCAAGTTTTTCATCATTAAATCTGAAAATCACAACGGGGGGGGGGGGACTAGATGTGCCATATTATAGAAGTTAATGGAGGGGCCTTAGGTGGAATAAGGGGGGGGGGGAGTCGACATATCAGATGGATATGTCGACAACCACACCAAAACACACACTAAACACATACACAAGCCTCCAACTCAAGAACAAGCCTGAATTTGCTTAATCCAAAGACAATTCACTTGCATTAAGGCTTAATCGGTTCATCCAACTCCTACAAACCTCTAGGTACCTTTTGTTTCATCTCTATTGATGTATTGTAGCATAGATGAGATTGGGTGGATTTCTAGGGTTCTTAATTTGGTCCAATTAATGATTTTAGAAGGGAGCTCTACTAAAAGGGGACCTTAAAACATAATAATCTCTGCTTGAATTTCTTTTAATATAACCTTAGATGATGAAATTTTGTGGATTTTGGTGTAACCAAGGTAGGTTCTTTCTAATATGAAACTAACCCTGTAAATCTTATGTTATTACTTGATCATGATGTTTGTGTTTGATCATTGGCTGTAGAGTTGGCAAATTGTGTATACCGACCTGTTAAGACACGAACCTATTAAGACACGAACACGAAACATGTATACCCGAACACGACACGATAACTTATCGTGTACTTTTTTCAAAACATGAACATGAACATGGTTTACACGATAAGACACGATAATACCAGTTTATACCAAGTTAACACGACAAGACACGATAATACCTGTTATACCATGTTAATACGATAATACACGAACATGTTTTCCAAATCCGACACGTTAAATGGGTACCTTCAAGAATTAAAAAGGTAGAATTCCACCTATAAAAACGTATAACTCCAATACTCCACCCCCACAACCTATGTTTTAAAAAAAATCCTTAACATGTCTTAACGGGTACTAAACAGGTAAACAAGTATTTAACCTGTTTAGACACGAAAATTAACAGGTAAATTCCGTGTCTACCTGTTTAGGACACGAAACCTGTTAAGGTCATACCTGTACCTATTAAAATCGTGTAGGTTCGTGTCGGGTATTCGTGTTCGTGTCTGAAATTGCCAGTGCTAATTGGCTGCCAAATCATGGGTGACACCATACCAGGGTTATGTGTTGGGGAATTGGTCGGTTAGTTGACCCATTGGATTAGCCAAAACGGGTTAGGAATTATGCCTACTGTGTGTTTGATGAAATGACTAAACGAAATATGGAGATTTGTTGAACTTAACTTATGAGATCATTGGTAACAATGTCGCCAATGATAATTATACGTTAAGTTAGATACATTAACTTATGATTGGCTAACATGAGTATAATGATAATCGCTTGGGTGCTTGTCTAGGCGGATTAAGTGGGACCACGGAAATCAAAGGCGACATTGACACTCGCCAAAAGGGGAAGCTATAAGGTACGTAATGGTTCTTAATCATCTTCTTATAGAATCGTGGTACTTTGTTATGTGGTAGTATTCTTATGATGGAAAACCTTGTTATATGGGAATCATAGATGTAGACTACAATAGACAAATATAACCGAAGCATAAGTAGTCCTCGGGACTATAAAGGTGGAGGTGTGTCTAGGAACCTTAACATAGTCGCAAACCATGGTGGAATTGAGAATTTGAGAGATCATAATGCAATGGATCTTATTTTGAATACCCAAATGGGTGAAAATGGGAGCATACGCTCATGTAGCACAAAATGGGAATAAGACCAAGGCATAAGCAATCTTGAGTGGATTGTAGAACCCGAGGCCTCCCTATATTCAAACAAGCCGAGGTATAAGCAACCCCGAGAGGGTTGTAGAGACCAAGGCACACGAATGCTATGATCAAGATCGACTACGGCTTGAATGACCAATCTCAATCCAGCCTTTGACTTGAAGAGGGTGGGAATCATGGGTTTGGGCTTTAGAATAAGAAGTCCGAATTCTGACATAAATCCTCCTAGTCAAAACGACTCAAGTGACTTTAAAGACGAGCACTAGACACTTGCCGGGACCATAGAATAGATTGGACAATGGCTTGGGTTACTAGACAATCCATACGTATGAATATGAGCAATTATGATCATAACGGGTCAATTTGGGTTGGGAAATTCCCAAATCGAACCATAGGTTATGAAAGAATTAGAAACTAAGTGGATGGTTTGGTAATCCACCGTTTGAATCCTAGAGTTGCGAATTTTCAAGCATATTGGACTTGTTGGGTTCAATGTGGTCATACGCATGTTTAGGAGGGTGAAAAATATGGCTAAGGCATGGATTGGAACCCCAAATCATCAGCTAAAGCCCGTTGCCTATGGCCAAGGGCCGTAAGCTACAACCAAAACACGAAATCAGGACAAACCCTATCCACCGTAAGCTACGGTGGCCTAGCCGTAGCTTACGGCGGGCTCACACCAGCAAAACAGAAAGTCCGTAAGCTACGGCCTTTAGCGGTAGCTTACGGCGACCATTCTCAAGGATGGTTTTGTTGTCTTCCAAACTTACTTTCATGCAATATAATCTTGTGTGTTGTTGTTATCATAGGTTGTGGTTATGACGGGCTACCGGATGGGTGATCAAGCGATTGTAATGAACATAACAAACAAAGACACGACCAAACCTTTTGCTAGAATCATTTAGATGGAAATTTTTTGTTGTAAACATTGAACTAAGGTCTTCCGCTGTACTTAAGTTAAACCTTGATACAAGATGTTCTTGTGTATGTCTTTTAATCACCCTTGTTCATATGAAGTAGAAAGGTGTCAAAATTTTGTGGTGAAAGATTAAGTCTTGTAAATCAATTAACAAATCCCGTGATATTTCCTTCTTTTAAGGCATTCAAATTATAATTATGGGGTAGGGTGTTACAGCTGCCGATTAGGTAGTGTGACATTGGGTCACTTATATGAAAGTCACCGTTCAAAAAAAAATGAAAATGGTCTATCTCAAATTCAATGACTATACAATCCCTCAACTTTTGAAAGTTGCATTTTCATCTCCTACACTATAGCTCTATTTTATAAGCCATCAACTTCTGAAACTTGCAATTTTTACCTAACCCAAATTAATCCCTACGTACATATTTAACTGAAATTTCATTCGCTAATATCTTTTCACTAAAACTAATTTGTTGTTTTGTTTAAAAGCTTTGTAAAATGTCAATTTGACCACTCGAGTTTCTAAAGTTCTGAGTTTACCTTTTTGGTACCTTTACCTAAAAATAAAAATAAAAACTATTATTTACATGTATATTTCTGTGTACGTGTTCGAGTTGGTATACGTTTCAACGTAAGTTTTTTTGAAACAAAGTAGGTCAAATATGTTTTCGTGCTTATTTTATTTCATCGTAAATTTAGTTTGCAAATATGTTTTGATTCGACGTTATAAATCGGGTTACTCTACATTCAACCACACCGCAACACGCTAGCTAAGGGTAAAATTCCAACCCTTGATGTGAATATGACTTTTCATTACACGTTTAATGTTTTTTTTTGTACCTTTCATATGTATGAGTTGAGTCACATAAATACATTATGATTTTAAAGTATAAATTCGATTGTTTTACATTTTGATCCAACCGCAACATTGTTGAGTTAAAACAGATACATCAAAACAACGCTTTTTCTCTCTGTTAAAACATCAATAACACCTTGACTTGCAATGACTTAGACGGTGGGGTGTGGTTCGGGGAAGTAGGTCGGGGAGCTAATGTGGCCCTCGTCCCCGACGGGGAACACCCCCCTGTTTGAATATCGGTGCCATCAGCATCTCAACCCCGTCCCACTTTTCGATGGTGTATGGTACCACTTTCGACTGTTGTCTTTTATATGGGGGAAGAGAGAGAGAGAGAGAGAGAGAGAGAGAGATGTCTGTATGTGTGTGTGTTTGGTACTCGCCGGAGAACGTCACCGGAGCACGTCGCCGGAGCAAGTATTGGAGTTGTGACTTGTGGAGGTGACACCAGAGCAAGTATTGGAGTTGAGCCGTGGAGGTGCTGGTTTTAGAGAGAGAGAGAGAGAGAGAGAGAGATGTGTGTGTGGTGTGTGTTCAGTGTTGTGTTTCGGTGTGGGGGAGGAAGGGGTTAACGAAGAGTATTTTTTTACACTTAAAAAAATGAAAGGGGGAAGGGGGAACCATTTCCCTTATTTGGGGGAGGGGAAGGGGGAAATGACGTGGCGCTAATATGGACAAGGGGAAAGGAAGGGTGACCACACCCCACAGCCTTACAACACATACACAACAATGCACACGTGTAACGAAAAACTCTTCTCGAATACGGATCCAAAGGTTGTCGATTTGGTTGCGGATATCAAGACTTCGTGATTTCTTTGGTACAAATCTATACTTCTATACTACATTATAAAGGATGAGGCATGGGTATACCAAGGGTTTCTTTACAATTTCCTAAATTTTACCACTTTTCTTCCCTAAATGCCCATGAGGTAACTTTATTTCATTAAATTATCAAAAATTTACAATCAAGTTATCCTTCATTAATTTATACCTACATTGAATTATTACATCTTCCTATAGGGTAACTTTATTTCATTAAATTATCAAAATTTCACAATCAAGTTATTCTTCATTATTTTTTGTATCTACCTTTGTGATACACCCTTGTTTATACTCCCAAACCCACTTGAAAAATGCTTAGTTAATAATGATTGTATGTACATGTCTTAGGATCAATAATATGTAAATTAATGAGAAACACATGGAATTTGTAGGTTACTATATAGAAGTCAGGTTTAGTTCACATCTTCTTTCACTACAATAAACTTGCTTTTACTCCTGACCATATTATTTAAATATGTTAGTATGAGTTGTTTTCTCTAGCACTTGAAAGATGACTCCATATGATGGCAAACAAAGCAAACAAAATGTTATCGATGTTGATGCTTTTGATGCTCTCATCATCTATAAGGTCCCTCAATTTTTAGGTAGTTAAACACAAAGCAACATAATTTTTTTTATCCTTATGATAGTGTGGGCTAAAACAGTGAAACCTACCTACATACTTTGAGTTTTGCATTTTGAATGTTATATATTTTTTTAATTTGATTTATTGATGCTGTTATATTTAGGGGCTACATTTACAAGTAGTATTTTACGATTTTACCCAAATGGGTTTAAAAGGGAATAACTTGCTCAAATTCCTCTTAACATATACATATTTTTACCTAAATGTATATTTTTAATACTCCAAAAAGAAATATTATTCATGGCATATTATGTGTTTATTTACAATCATATAATCTAAGTCCTTTAGCAATGCATTTGAAGTAGACTTTGGTGATCTTCTTTTTGCATTAGCAATATTGCGAGTGAAGGGCATGCTATCTCATCGAAAGGCGAAAAGAGACTCAGTTAAAATACATGCAAAATACTTGTGTCTGATGCATATCATGTTCCTATCGCGTATTGTCAACTCCGCCGCAGTAGGCGGGTTACCCACTAGTATAGGTTTAAGGAGGAGGTTGTGGATTGGGAGATGTGGTGTAATTTCGATGTGATGTAATTTGATTGGTTTGTATTGGTTTTCCGGCTTGCTATTTCCACCTTGGTAATAGCTTGTCCGGGTTGCATTTTAATGAAAGTTAAGTTTAAAAAAAAACAATGCACACGGGTCTAATACCAGTAAATGTAATAACATTAAAAGGTCTGATACAATTACTATCAATAAATAAAATCTTGACATATACCATCACATATTAGTGGTCACTTTGTTTGATCCACATGATCACATTGGGTTTAGCTCCTCCTAATTTCTACAAGACAAGATTGACATATTTCCACTACAGTGCTTGTAGTTTTCATAGAATTGTTAATTTGATAAACTTTTAGTAATACAGTAAAAATCAAAGGCGGAGCTTTTAAAGGGGGCGGGGTGTATATGTCCCTTTTTTTTTCTTAGCAGTGTAAATTTACGCGTATTTCGTCTAAAAATTTATACGTATTGAGCCCTCTAAAAAAAGAAAATATATATTGAGTCAAGCTCTTGGCACCGAATATAATACCTGATAAAAAGTTTAAACATGGGACTATTTAATAAAGGATTTGACTTGATAACTCGATTAAGTTTAGAAGTTTTTCAAAAAGTTCATCGTTAGATTTTAGAGAGAATTATTTAAGGCCAAAGACATTATAACGCAGCGATATCTTGGTGGTGGAATAAGACTTAGAGATTATAAGATCCTGAGTCTCAAAAGGGAATTTTTCTCATAATTATGAGTTTCCTCCTGAATTGGTGACTTGGTGGTGAAATATGATCGCGCGGTAACCAGAATTTTTAACGTAATGCGCAACCTGAAAGCAAAGAGTTAAACGAGAACACAAAGTAAAAAACGAAAGCAAAAAGAGGCAAGTTCAAGACAAACCTCAGGGACGCAACATGTAAGCAACCATTCGCGATCCTCTTGGGCCAAGCGAGCCTCCGCCTTGGTATCCAACACCTCACCATCTAAATCGGTATTCTCTTGTTGAAGCTTCAAGTTGGCCGACTCCAACTGCACAACCTGCGCCTTCAACACGGCCAATTCGTCATCTTTCTCCCTCAACCTATCACGGGCTGCGACCAAGGCATCATTAAGCTGCTTCAAAACATCACTTAGGCGCATGGGCTGCAACCAATTCGTTATCTTTCTCCCTTCAATTTCAAAACATCTCCAAATCCGCAAAACGGCTATCACGCGTCAGCGACCAGGCCGGCGCAAAAACAGTGCTCACATCCACCCCACCTTCAGACTTATCACCACCAGAAAAGCTAGCATCAGGCTCAGCTACAACCTTCTTCTCCCCGTCATCATCCTCCACGTAATCTAGCCCTGGCCCGTCGCCCTCACTAATGTCAGTGGGTGACACCTACCCACTGTCCAACTCTATATCCAACCCCTGCGGTTCCTTAGGGTCAACCACATTGGTAGCAGGTGGAAACGGCTGCGATGTGGGTTGGCGGGGAGGCGGGGACACCAACGGTGTGGGCTGACGAGGTGACGGAGACGTTGGTGGTACAACCTCCTTAGAAGGAGATCTGACAGGTGACGATTTTGGTGGTGCAGTCTCCTTAGGAGGGGAGTTAACGGCGGGGTAGGAAGATGAGCCTCCGGAGACGGTTTCTTCTCCCTGTTAGACAGGTCAACAACAGAGCCCTCTTGAACAACCTCGCCAACCAAGTCGGCTGCGCACAAAACAAAAAATGTATAAGTAAGCTCAACTGCACAATAAACAAGGAAAGACAAAAGAAATAAAGCTTACCAAGCAGAGTGTCCTCCACACTACGGACCAAATCTTCCAACTTCTTTTTCTTACCAACAAGGGACAACGAACTCCCACGCCGTCTTTCTCCGCAGAGTCACGCTTTGACCTAGCCTTCTTCTGGTGAGCCACCTCCAGAGCAGGGTCACGCTCAGACGTCTCTACAACCAACGGTTTTGTCAAGACCACATTATCAACTGGTTTGGTTAGATCAATAGGCACAGACTCATTCTCGACAAAAGCATCTAAAAGTTCAACATAGCTGCGTTCAATTGGGTTATAGTTTTGAAGATAACGACTCACCACCTCGTGGTTCAAAGCAAAACAAAAGTCTTCACCTTCAACATTTACACCCCCACATTCTTCCGCGGCCGCCGCACCATCTTGACAACGAAGTCATCCTCCTCAGTTTCTTCATCACTATCCTCAACAGTAAACGCAGGAGATGGTGCCTTGCCACTGTCTCCTGCAGACGCTGAGAGCGGAGATGAAGAAACACGCGAGTCAGACAACTTGTCACTTGATATCACTATAAACGGGTCGCCAGTCCGCATAAACATGGCGACGAGCGATACATCAATAAAGGGAGGAGAGCACACACCTGCTTCTTTTATGAGTAGCTGGGACGCCTCCTTGGTCTGCGAAGGCGCTTCAACTTGGGGGCGCAATAAAGTGTCACACGCCTTCTCCAGAATATACAACTCATTGTCTGCCAATTCTTTGAAGGCGAAACCCATGTCATCGCCGCCCAACAGAACATGGTACAAACTTTCCACCTCTGCAAAGGTAACACAGCAAGTGAGTTAAAGAAGTAGGATAAATGGTAAAAAACAAAAACGACAGCGTAGAAGGCTACTAACCTTTACCATCCTCAGTCAAATGAGGGTTGCGCCCCTCAATATTGTACTTCAGACTCATCCGTGCCATCACAAGTGCTATCTCAGGAACAACACACACATCCACTGGATGACTGGTCAGCATTTTAAACCATGCTTGTCCCTCATAATCGATAAGCTCCACCTTCCCGAGCCCCTCCTCAGGATCTAAACAACCCATTTTAAACGACACAACACCATCAGCAATCCAAAAGAATTTAGGTTTCCACTCCCTAAAGCTCTTCATTCCGGCTCTCGTGCATGGAGATACACCATGACGCGGACGGCAAGAGAGCAAACTCTCCATGAAACATAAATTGTAGAAGACATAGAACATGTCAACATCCGGCTCAACGTCTTGAGCATGACAGCAAAACTTGAAAAACATCAACCGGGACATCAAGCCTGGGTGGATCTGGCTCAGATGTACACCCACCGACTGTAAAAAGGTGCCAAAAAACCTAGTGATTGGTATCCTAAAGTTACAATCTTTAAAATATGCAGCATAAACCCCCACTTTCCCAACAGGCGGCTGCAATATGGTCTTCCCCTAAGCGGGCATCTCAACCCCATATGATGACGAAAGACCATACGCCTTACAAAATTTCCTAAATTCTTCTTTAGTCCATGACGCCGTTACGTCACCAACAAGTGGCAGACCCTTCTTGGACCCATCATCTTTCCTGCCGCCTTTCTTCTTCTTACCATGCACCGAAGCAACTTTGGATGTACCCTCCATGGTTATAACAAGTAATACCAAGGAAAAGAAAAGGGCTAAAGGTGCAATCTACAGAGCCGGTGAAGAAGGATATTGCGTTGGAAGAGAGGAAATTTTTTTGAAATTTAAATAAGTGTGAGAAATAATGATGGATAAAGAGGACTTTTATATGGTGTTAGGATGGCCAAGACCGTGTTGCACGTCCATCAAATCGAGACGTGACACGTAAGAGAGAGAGGCATCCATGTGAAACGACACGACAGTTGGACCCCACCACTCCCTGACACAGCTGAACCGCCGAGGACTTTTCGACTACCAAAACGCCCTTTCACCTGCACGCCCTGACCGCTCTGATGTGAGCATTAATTAGTGACGTGCGCCTACACACGCTCCGCAAGCGCACTCCACATGAGGTGCACACAACAAAATAACGAGCAAAATTTACCTCGGCAACAAAATTTTTTCTCTGAGTCCAGCGTCCTGCATGCTGCGCATACAGAACCCTGGACTAAGGGGACTTGAAGAGATATGTACTGTACCTGCGCATGTGCACGACCCCACATCTTCACACACGTCAGCACATTGCGCTGATGTGGACTTCTAGAAGCCTGCGCATGTAACCTCGTACATGACAGCTACAATCCGACAACGAAAGGGATGTACAGCCAATCAGAGGCCATTATTCCCTGCTCCATGATCACCTGCAGGTACGAGGTACAGAAATGACAATCACAGGACATGGACCAATCGCAGAAGGACAACGCCAACAGTGACAACGGTATGCGATCGTACATCCAGCTGTTATTCTTGTCTTAGCCAATCACAGGACATCTCAAGGGCATATAAATACCCCATCTTCCCAAGGAGAAGGGATCATTCAATCCTTAGCAGAGAAATCCCTAGAGAGCTCGCCTATAGCTGAGAACGATAGATTATAGTTGAAACACTGTAATAGTTTGTAATTTGAGTCTTTGTACTGTCAAACCATCATTAATAAGAACTATCTCTTCATTTATGCTCAGATCTATAGATTATTATATTGGTGTTTCTTCATGATTCTTTTTTAAATCCATATATCATATATGTGTTCTTAAGACTAAGTTACATGATCTGCGATTCTGCCCTTAATCAAGGCAACAATGACTTTGATTATCACACTACACTTTTATATATTATAAAAGAAATCATAAAAAACATCCATGTTGACTAAGACTTTAAACAATATAGGTATTAACTCTGTGGATTTATAACAATAAGCAAACGAATAAGAGAATGGCAAATAAGTAACGTTGACACCTTCACAGCCTACACTCCGACTTTCAAGTAGGGGTGTTAAACGGGTTGTGTTCGCAGTTGGCAGGTTTAATCCGGCCCGAACCCAAACATTTTAAATGAACCCTAACCCGACTCGAATATTTGTGGCTGACCGGAACACGATGCATTGAACTCGAAATGTTTATTTTTTTCGCAAGCTAATATATTTAAATTAAAATTCTTCTACAAAAAACAAAAACATATATAATACATTTTCATTTTAAATATAAAATCTTATACCAATTTCTATTTTTAAGTTATAAGTATAGCATTATATACCTAACCAATTTAATTTATAACATATAACATATTGTAAAAAAGTAAAATATAGTATAAATGGGTTAAACGGGTCAACCCGCCAACCGCCCGGGTTGACCCAAACCCATTTAGACTGAACCAAAACTCGCTAATTTCGTGTTAAATTCAGATCATGTTTTCGGGTCGTGTTAAAAATTCACACTCCTACTTCAAGTACCTTTTTAGCCCCCCTCCCTAAAGGAAATAGAGTACACTTAAGTCCACAACTCACCAAATAACCAATTAAAAATTATAAGTGTAAACCGCTGACACAGTTTTTTTCCCTAAAAAGAGGCCGGGCTCACCAATAAAGAAATTTCAAATGTAAAAGTGCAAATACTAAGCGGCGTAAAGAGCAGGTACCAATTTTGTGGGCATAGAAAAAGAACTATCTCTTTTTCAATGCCGGCAAAAATAGTGTCTGCTCCTCTACCCACAAAGCTAAAATAGTGCCAACACTTTAGATTTGTAATTTTTGATTAGTCATCAGGAGAAATGTAGACTTAAATGTACTATTTTTGGCGGGAAAATCACAGAATAGCCTTTGACCAAGTTATTTTACCAAAATAGCCACCTCAACCGACTTTGGAGAGTCGGCTCACAGGTCCCGAGGTGTCTCCGTGAGACTTCAGTGGAGGACCAATGACTAAACGACACGCATTCAAAAAATAATAAAAAAATATCACACTTCCCAACTCACCTCCTTTCACACTTCCCAACTCTCTCTCTCTCCCCCCCTCTATCTCTCCACTGTATATGATGTACTGGCAATTCAACAAATCCTTCATTTAACATACAAATGAATACAGAGGTGGATGAAAGTTCAGATCTTCTAGAGGATATTATAGCAGGTAAACCAATAAGAGCTCAAGAAGATGAACATCCGGTAGAATCATTAAAAAACGCATATGGGATGCCATCGAAAGTGAAATTTCAGACACGAATGCAGAAAAAGATAAAGAAAAGTTAAAACTTTTATGGGAAAATCTTCTGAAGAGAATATGGGTTTAGGGCCAAGACAGGTCGGTCCCAACATGCTTCTTCTTCCAGATTCAACTACAGACGATAATGGCTCTTCTGTTCTTATAAAAGGTTCTCCATATTTATCTGAAAGACTAGGTTTTGTGTCAAACAGCGATGAGTTAGAAACCGAGACAAGTGCTGAAATCCAATCCCTGAAACAAGAAGCTGATAGCCTGAGAAGCAGTGTCTTATCCGGGTTCCAGGTGGCCACTGGATCCGGCCCGTTATGTGATGAACCCATGTGGGGTTTAGCATTCTCAACCGACATCATATACAGTGGAGAGAGAGAGGGGGGGGGGGATGGAGAGTGTCACACCCCGCCAAGGTGGAAACACGAGAGTGCAACCATCGAAAGGTTTTCAAGCACAAGGTTCAAGCAACACACATATTTATTAAAATGGCACCATCGAAAGATGGATAATGTCGTACATTTATTCAAATGGCATTGTTTGAAAACGAGATAGTGACTGAATTCATGAAAAATTAGTACGGAAACTCATGAGGCTGACGTGACCCATGCTTTCGAGGTACCACCAAGTGCTTGCTCAAACCCATCTCCCAAATCTCCATGCTCGTCATCTAGTTACCTGAAAAACATGCACAAAGATTTGTCAACAATGATGTTGGTGAGTTCATAGGTTTAAATGTACTGAGTAAAACGTTCGTGTAATTCGTGTATGACCAATCATAAGCTAGCTAGGAAAATGATCACTGTGCGAACCATGAGTCCCGTAACCAAACCTCTTGTCTGTTGTGCCTCGCGCATTGTACACTAAAGACAATGTATGTATTGTAGAATACTAACACTCTTTTGTATGTAACTGGTTAGAGCGACTAACTAAGAGTGGGGGTGTCAACCCAATAGATCTATTAAAGTGTTCCATGGCTTTGAAAGCTAATGGTTACAATAAATGTAGTACGAGGACTAGTGAGCTCATGAACCAAATTGTCTCACGTTCCACATGGCAGTCATGATAGAATTATCACCTAATGTGTGATTTGAACTATGTATTTGCATGTTTTTCCCCCGAAAATGTAAAAATAGTAAAATGGCGCCGTGAAACTCACCTGTTTGAGATGCACTTGGTCTAGTGAAGCCGGAAAGTGAAGTGACTAACGTCCTAACAGTAATTGCCCTATGATTTCATCAAAAGCATGGTAAATCACAAGTTTCCATTGCTCATCATACAATTTGTTCACCCAACGTCTATGGACCTTTGTACTTAGTGTAAATTTGAGTTATGTGATCCCGAAAGTATGATGTTTTGAACACCAATGGACCCACATGTTATCATAGGCTCTAGGTTGATACCCATTTCTCATGTGTGGTAGGTCTCTTAAGGAAACAAGTGTACCTATGTGTTTTGGAGCCCTTTACAAGCTTGTTATGTATTAACACATGCTACGGCCCAATCTAACACACGTTAAATGTTTATAGCCGAATCAATGCCTTATGTTTGCATTGAATCCGAGTGCTCTTGGGTTCAAATGGGCTTGGCTTAGACTTGTCTAGTCATGGCCGTGATTGTGTTAAGGGGGTCACGAGTGGTTTTGATGGCAATAATGTTTATAAAGCATTCACTAATACCTTAAGTCTTGGATCATGGATTACATGAGTTTTACTATCACTAAAAGGTTGTTTTTATGATATTGTTTAACTTGTTTACACATAACTTGACATGAAATGTAGATATGAGGATCGGCCTTGATTACTAGTGAGTAACTTAGTGTTAAAATGCTTGTTAGTTAGGTGTTTGCCATAGATGTAACAATGTGTGTGACTAGTGTATGTATAGGGCCGATTCTCAAGGCTCAAGAGTTGATGGATTGGGTGAACATAATAGGCCTAGAGTTTAGAAGCTTATTAGGACAAGATAACTTACTCGAAGTGAGCTCTAAGTGAGGAATGATCTCGAGTGCTTGGCCTTTCCTATTCCTTGGCTTGAGCTTGACTTGATCGATGGTTTCTAAGTGTTTGAGAGGGTGTTTGGGGCTGCAAGTGATCAAGAGAAAGAAAGGGGTGTGGTGCGAGTTGTTTGAGAGGAACAAGGAGGCTATTTATAATGGTTTCAAGCATGTGATGACAAAACAAATGTGGTAACCTCCTCTTTGTTTCGGCCGAAGGTAGTGTCAAGGAAAGGATAACATGATTTGGTGAAAAGCTAGGTGTTGTAGGCTCCTAATCATCTTTAAGGTAAGGTTGACTTGCTTGGGTGTTGGTGATATTTTGTCCCTAGCCGATTGGATGCTAATGACTCACTAATGAGTTGTACATTCTAGAATGTTTTATTGATCCATCACTTTCATTTGGGAATTGTAATCGGCCGATCTATATGGAAGAGTTATAGGATTTGATAGTGACATCTCTATGACAAGTTTTGTCCATACTATTAGATGTTGATTGTTCAAAGATTGTGGGTTGTAAATCTTGGAAGCTTCTTGGTGTTTTGTGGAGGTATTTGGCCGAGAATCAAGGAACAAAACGGGGTAAAGATCATGTGTTAAGGTGTGTGTGTAAGGTTTCCTTTCTAGTGCATGGGAATGTTTGTCTCTTGTGAGAACCAATCTTAGTTTATAGTATTTGTCCTAGGTCTAGTGGTGATGCTCTTGGTGTTCGATGATGGTGATCATACATACATACATAGGTAGTGATTCTTGGATGGAAAGATAGTTACCTAAGGTCATGTATCTTATTTAGTGTAAGTAGTGATCTCATGAGCTAGTGTAGTAGCTTACATCATGTGTTAATTGTGTAAGATGTCATGGCCGAAAGTCCATGAGGTATAGACATAGGTTTTGGATTCTTGTGTTTGTATTATTAGGTGTGATGGTGATAACTCAAGTCTTTTTAGTGAATGCTTCGATCCAAACCAAGTGTGTTTAGATGTTTCTATAATAGTTAGCCACAGATGTTATAAACTAGTTTTGTGTACATGATGTAGTTGTGGTTTTGTCTTGGAGTTGTGGTTACTTGGTCGTATATCTTTGTTAGAAAATGAGAGTTCATGAACACTTTCCTGATTGATATACATGTGTTGATGGAGCCTTTCATCTGTTAGGTTTATACGTTCTTATTAAAGGCTTGATGGTTGAGTGTTTGGGTGTTGTATGACTGAGCAAATGTATCCTTGTTGAGTTTCCTGGTAAACTCATGCTTCACTAGACTAGGGGGTAGTGTATGCAGACTATCTAGATATGCACATATAATGAGGCAGTAAATGGAACATGTACGGATGTTGACCTGATTTGTTGACTGTTGTCACAAAGAGAGAGAGAAAGAGAGAGAGAGAGAGTTGGGAAGTGTGTAATGAGGTGAGTTGGGAAGTGTGATGATTTTTTTATTATTTTTTGAACACATGTCGTTTAGTCATTGGTCCTCCACTAAAGGCTCACAGAGACGCCTCTGGACCTATGAGCCGACTCTCCAAAGTCGGTTGAGGTGGCTATTTTGATAAAATACATCGATCAAAGGCTATTTCTGTGATTTTCCCTTTTTAGCTATAAAGATGTCTGAAAGTCAGAGTGTGGGTTAAAAAAGAGTTGGCTCAGCTTATTTGTTTCTCTTGTTTATTTTACAAATCTCAAAATGATATACCTATTTTATTGAAAACTAGATTATACCCGGGAACGTCCCGGGGTTGAGAAATCTAATATGACATATTAATTTTACATATGAAATAAAATGCTTCGTTTTACAGTTACATGCAAGAAAGCTTCGCGTAGCACCTAACCTAAAACAATTAAAAATGTATCTCCAGTGTTAACGCCTAACCTTAAACAATGTATAACTCTAATATTAATATCTAACCTAAAACAATGTATAACTCCAATGCTAACGCATGTTGAAAATATAATTCATATTTACTGATTTGAACATAATTAGTGACTTGTTTATACATGATTAGTGATTTACCTGAACACTTTGTGTTTTTTTTTCTGTATGAACAAAACCCCACAAAAAAATAGTCGTTTTTTTTCTCCGTTTTTTATATAGCACTATGGTACTCGTTGGGAAGATAATAAAACGCTCGTTAATTTGGTGTAATTTTTTTCTTTAAAAAATCTCGTATATAAAAGATATTAACGTTTAAAAATTATGGGAGGAAACATAAGTGAGAAAACTCTAATTTTATTTTTTATTTTTTTTTCCTAAAATATCTCAATGCCACATGGGATGACACATGGCACACTCAAGGAGGAGAATGTCTCTTTGAGTGCCATGTCATTAAAATGGCTTTGGTTTATTATATGTATAGTTGATGTTCAACATGCAAAATAGACATGTTTTTCCCGTATTATGTAATAATCTTTTAACTCTTTAGAAATATCAAAATCAAAGTGTTTCATGCTAGGGGTGTTCATCGGGTTTGGTTTTCGGTTAACGAGTTATTCGGGTCGGGTTATTCGGGTTTTCAGTTGTGAAAATATTACCCGATAACCGACCCAATCTAGTTAAATGGTTATCGGTTATGGGGTTAATCGGGTTCGGGTTTTTCGGGTTGGATTAAATGGTTATCGATTTAATGGTTCGTGTGTTTGAGTTACATATTTCCAACTATTTGGGTTGCGTATTTCTATCCATTTGAGCTACAAAATGTGTAAAATAAAACAACATCATGAGCTACAATATTTAATTGCAAATTTGGCTACAAAAACACTACTTCGATATACATAAAAATATGAAAACTAGATCATTTATTTGTTTTTGAATTATTCGGGTTATTCGGGTCAACCCGAATTATATAAAACTAATCCAAAGACTGACCCTAAAGACTTTAGTCGGGTTCGGATATGCACTTAATCGGGTTCGGGTTAATCGGGTAAGGTAGTTTCTCGGTTCGGGTAACTTCGGATTCGGTTCGGTTATTGGTTATCGGTTAAAAAGAACACCCCTATTTCATGCCCGACTCATATATATTATCCCAATTCATTATCATTGCTAACAACAACAACAACAACAATAATAATAATAATAATAATAATAATAATAATAATAAAATTTCTTGTATTTAAGTAGATGTGACAAAATATTACATGTGTTGTTATTCCAATAAGTAAAAACACTTTAGGACGACTCTTTTTTTTTTGGCCAATTACAAGTCTATATAGATCAAACATTCTTTAAACAATCCCATACTTCTCAACTATAACCATGAGTTTCCTCAATCTACACCAACCCGAAAACGATCACCCTTATTCATCATCATCGTCTTTGTTCTTATCTTCCTTTGACAACGCGGAACAACGCGTTTTCTCGTGCAGTTATTGCAGTAGAAAGTTCTACAGCCCACAAGCATTCGGAGGCCACCAAAATGCACACAAGGTCGAAAGAACCTTAGCCAAGAAAAGCCGCGAACTGAGATCAGCTGCCAGACAAAAACCTGAGTGGAAACTGCGCGTCCTCTGGGTCGATTGGGTTCGTTGACAATGGTCCAACACAGGTTGGGCAGGTGCAGCAGCCTGTGGTTGTTGGGATTGATCAACAGCACGAAATGTCTGGTTACAAGGGATCAGTGAGTGTTGAAGATGATTTTAATAATCTTGACTTGTCTCTTCGACTTTAATCTACTTCTTTACTTGTATAATTTGTAACTGTTTTACATAAAAAGGACTTTAACTCATAAGCATTAAACTAAAAAAAAGTTGGTGGCAAAAATGAGGAAAAAAAAAGAACACCTAAAGAAAGGAAAAGAAAATGTGGCCAAAATAGGAAAAGAAAAACTTAATAAAAAAGTTGGTGGTCAAAACGGGAAAAAAAGAACTTAATAAAGAAAAAAAAAAGGGGAAAATGGTGGTCGGTGGCCGCCGGCTCACGTTAGCCGCCGGCGGCTATTCATTTCTAGCCCTTTAAATGTATGTATAATAAAGGTTAAGTTAATAATATTACCGGTTATATAACTATTCTTGTGTCATGTGTCAGCTGTTGTCTCTCTGTCTCTTTGGATACAAGAAATATTTCTAGTCGTCTCATCCTCGTCAGATCCTACCAAAATTTCAAATGTATGTTATGAGTGGGATTTCCTGGGTACGAAATTTTTTTTATAGCCGTTCTTGAGTTTGACATGCATGAACCAATTATGAGCAATGAGTTCGGTGTACAAATATCCACTGATCATCACATTTTACAATCATTGCTTCTTATCTTGATCATTGATTCATGAGTATTTATTGTGTTTTTTTTATAGATTCTTGTCGCGTAAACCTTAATGTTCGGTATTAAGACATTTCTGAGCTTTGCTATTCAGAAAGTGTCAGTGGCGCAACTTTTTGCCTGTTTACCATCTATGTCGATGTAATTTCATAAGATCTTTTATGTTTTGTTGAGAAAAATCTTCTTGAGATTCAAAGGTGTCTCAAACTTCTAATCAATCCGAAACCATTGATCCTTTTGATATTCCATATGGATCATGGGCAGTGGAGGAATCACATGCAAACTCATCAAAACTGACTCAAGTTGTGATAGTATGGTGTTGACATATTTGGACAGAATGGGAATAGTCAAGGCACAAGAATATATCAAGTAACTCAAAAAGATCTTTTTACTTTTCAACTCAAGAAATATTGCATACTGATGACAGACCGCTAGCTCGAATGGTTGGCTTGTATGGAGATTGATGGGAATGCGAAAAAAGATTGAAGAAACGCTCTCATAACCCTAAAAGATAAAGGTTTTTGCTAATTTACTTTTTATTTTAGATTATCTGAATTAATATTTCGGTTACTATTGCTATTTCATCTAAGCATGTGGTTATTATATGTAAGTTAGTTTCATGGACCTAATAATATATATTGTCACTTAAGAGATAGGAGAGCTTTTGATATGAATAAAATCTCTCATTTGGGTTTTATGTAACATTTGTGATAATGTATATAGCACTTTCTTTCGCTTCCTTCGTCGGTATCTATGTGTTAAAGTGAAGAAACTATGTGACGAATTTCGTTGTTTAGTGAATATTCATTGTACTTGTGGATGTGGTGTAGTACGGCTTTCTAAGTTCTTGCATAATCAACAAGAGTTAAGATTATTTTTCTAGGCAATTTGCACATACCCTTTACCAACTAAAGGCAAGTACGTGCTTCAAATTACATAACGATGGTAAGAGAGTCGTAGGGAACAAGCAGTCAAGTGAATGCCAATCCATTGGGCGGGGACAATAAAGGTGTAATAAGTCTTCTCAGAAAACATTATGTGTTATTCAACACCGTATCCTTGCCCACTTTAATAAAGTATTCAAATAGGTTTCGTAAAGTTAACAACTTAACATCCACTAGGTGAACTGCATAGTAAATGCATAACTTGCTTCAAGACAAAGGATAGAATTATAAAAGCAGGGCCGTCCCTGAAAATTCAGGTGTCCGGGCCAAGCCACGAAATATGTGCCTCTTAGTTTTAAGTCTTTTAAGCAATGTTTTTATAACCGAAGCGGACGTTGAACTCGTGTCCTTAATATAGAACTGAAAGTGTCATAATAATTATAAAAATTAATATGGAGTCTCATTAATATGTTTAGATAATTGGCTCATAAAAAAACCACAATTTCTTAAAATTCCATATTAATTTGAAGGGCCATTATCTTATGTCTAGATTTCAAAAGTTCTTTAATAAAATATGAATTTGACTTACATCATGTGTAAAAGCGTGAGCCAATTACTGTTTTGTAGTACTACTATATATTAAAATTTACTGCAAAGGCTGCACAACTACTGTATCACAACCCAAATCTCAAGTAACACACTTCAATTCTTTTTTTAATTCTGTCGTATCTTTCCAATCTAGTTTTTCATGTATGACTCATCTTGTTTCTTATCTACTCTTCACCTTCTGGTATTTATATCCAGTTATGTTCAAGATGAAATCTTTTTTTAGTCGAAAACAGAAAAAAAAAACTTGCAGACAGAAAACACTCATTGCCACACAAAGTGCCCCTTTATAAATTGGGCCCGGGCCGGGAGTCCTCCCCGCACCCCCTTATCACCGGCCCTGTATAAAAGGTTCAAATGTATTATAAACATAACTAGAAGTGAATTTGATTAAAACATGTTTTACAAACAAACGACAGTTATAAGAACTCACTAAAAATAGAAATCGTGACATCTACGTATGACTCACTCAATTTACATTAAATGATCTCTCATACAAAGAAGACCCTAACTTAAAGGAGAAGGGAGAATAGTATCTTCTGGTCTCTTGATACCATAAAGGAGAATGATCCGTGTCTTTTCTCATTGATAATCGACAATATAAATAATACAAGAGTATCGCCTAATCATGGTTACAAGATAATTACAATTAACTCTATACAATCATTCTAAATATACATTATGCTATTATAACTGTTACACTTTAGAGAGAGTTGATTCGCCTGTACTGAGGGTGCAGTAGTTTGACGGAAGCAATATCCGTTCCCACTAATAATAATTTGGTCTCTAGAGTGTTGAGTTGCTTTGATAACGGAGAAGACAAGCTTTAATAGTCGACTCAAGTTTATAGTTGACAACTTATTTGTTCAAAAGAATAGTTTCTAACTTCAATATTCTTAGGTAGATTTGTTTGATTGTTGGAATCCATTCAACGTTGTCTATGATGGAGCGAAGTTTGATTACTGAATCACCTAAGAATTTAAATCTTGATCATAGATCTCAGGAACATCTATAGTTGAAAGCCTTAGTTTGGGTAAATCTTTGTCATGATAATTAGACATGTTGAGGACCAACATAAATGCATGAAACTATACTTTTTAACCATTGATCAATTCTAATTTTACGACCTTTGAATGTCCTCTAGAAGTAGAAGGGCGTAAGGAACTACTGTTTCAAAACTCAATCTCAAGGATAGATATAGAAACCAATACATGTATCTTCTTTTATTATCCAAGTCTTTAAGCTTGATACGTAAATACCAACTATTAAACAATAATATTTTTATTTTAATAAGTAGTATTTAGTTGAATTGATTATCAAAGCTCATTTCGCTTTTTTATTAGAGATATTACAATTATATATACTAACAAATCATAATGTGAACAGTCTTAAATCACCAATGGTCCATATGTTCAAATTTTATTGGGCCACTCATCTTATTTTCCTCCTGTTTTTTTATTTCTTTTCTGGTTTTTTACCAACCAACAAATATATGTCTCACACACATACCGTCCCACCACCACGTAGTCACCATCACCGGTACCACCGCCACAATCACCATCAAGACCACCAAACCACCACCCTATGACCACCATCTCACACTGCCATCATCAACAAGCAGAGAGAAAGAGAGATAAAGGCGAGTAAAAACTGACTGGTAGAATCGGCTACCACCGTCACGCAGCCACCGTTTTCACCATCAACGCTGTAACTCATCGTCTTCGTCATCAATGTCACACCACATATCCGCTCAGATTTATTTTTTCAGTGAGAGTAGGAGATAGAGAGGTAGACATGGGATGTGGTGGTGGGTGGTGGTGTTAGGTGGTGACGGTGATAGTCCGAATAGTCGAGATCTGTAAGGCATATGTTTAGTGGTGTTGGTGGTGTGGGATGGTTGTTAGTGCGTCTTGGTTGTGGTGGTGGTGGTGGTAGTGTTTAGATAGTGATTATAGCAGTGGCGGTTGGTGGTGGTGTTGGATGGTGACGGCTGTGGTTGTTGTGGAGTGGTGGTGTTGAGTGGTTGTGGAAGTGGATACTTTGTGATGACGGTGGAATCAAACGAAAAAGATGATAGAATTGAAAGAGAATCTGGAAAAAAGTCAAAAACTATGGATTGCAATTAAAAACTCATTTATACTCCATGTAGATTTTGATGTTACGGTTTTTTTAATTGTTTTTTCTTAAAGTTCATTTTATCTTAAACTAACAACAAAACAATTTACTTTATTATGAACTTAAACCTATACGGTTATTCATGATTTTTTTAGTGACTCTCATATTTTTTTTATGGAGTGAGTTATTAGTAGAGGAGATGGAAAAACCTATTCATGGTATATTTGGAAATATTTTAAGAAACACAATTCTTTTGCATTTATTTTTTAATGGTATTTTTTAAGTAGTGAGTGGAGGAGAGAAAAAAATTAATAATAAAATTATAAAAAATATTATTTAATTAAACATGAGAAAAGAAAATAGTGATTTTAGTGTAATATATGAATGGGAGTAACAAACCTATTGTGAATGCTCCAATAAGCCAGCTACCAAACATACACACCCTTAGCCAATATTGCCATATGTACATACTCATCAATTTTTGATGTGTTTATTTAATCATGACACTTGCTTATCATTTAAATTAAAGCCAACTCTTTAATATATGGAGTAACAAATTTAAAATATTTTTTATATTTACCCTATTATAATTAAAGCTAACTTTTAACTCTATACTGATATATCATGTAATAGATACATTAACGCCATCACTGTGTTGCAACCCCGCCGCGAAGCGCGGGCTCCTAACACTAGTTACATTACATTACAATATATTAATAATACAACTTCTTTGAATAGTACTCAAATGAACACTACAAATATTAATATTTTATTTATATTATTATTTTATTTAAAAACTTTATTATATTATATACTATTAATATATTATATACTATTATTTTATTCTAAAAATTTATTATATTATATAATATTAATATAAATAACATAATCTTATTTAATTTCGTTACAAATTTCATGTGTTACCTTATGTGTAGATTTCTTTATTTTTTTTTAACGTTTACAACCAAAATAAAATCTCGATTGTATAATTCATTGATTGATTAACACCCCATCTAAATCTCGATTGTAAAACGTGCAACGCGCGTGATTTTATACAACTAGGTATTTTAGATTGTTGATATTGAGTTTAAATGTAGAGTATATCACTCCTAAAATAAAGGAGTCCAATGTAATTATAAATAGGATGATTATCAATACACAAATCACGGTTTATTCTCTATCATGGTATCACGAGTCCAGTATACCAAACCCTAATTCTATCCCCTGCCGTCACCTCTCTGTTCCAGTCAATTCTGCTCTGCATCGACTCTTTTCTTCTTCTACATTATATTCTTTTTGGTGGCTGTTTCCAAGAGATCTGCTGACTTTCCTATTCCTTCATTATTTCCCATCCTTAACAAATACAATCCATCTCTTCTCCTAAAACTCCCTGTTCGATCACATCACCATGACAAACACAACCCCACCTCCTACAACCCCTATCACTCTTGAATCCAAAATTCATCCTGCCACAACAGTTTCTAATATTAAGAACTATGTTCCTGTCATACTAGAAATCGAATCCTCCCAATACGCAACATGGGTGAACTTGTTTACCATTAATTGCAAGGCATTTTTGGTGTACAACCACATCTCCCCTAGACCACAAGCAACCGAATCATCCTCCACAACCAATGATGATTGGGATCGCCTTGACGCCATTGTTCTACAATGGCTTTACAACACGATCTCCAATGATCTTCTTCATACCATTATCGACAAAACCACCACTGCCTACGAAGCATGGAAAGCTATAGAAGACCTTTTTCAAGACAACCAAGCCTCGCGTGCAATACACCTTATGAACCGATTCTCAAAACACCCGTCTGGCTAGGTTTCCGAATGCCTGCTTACTGTCAGGAACTTAAGTTATTAGCCGATCAATTGGCAAATGTGAACGCCCTTGTGGATGCTGACTGATTAGTTTTACAATTGATTGTAGGGTTAAACGAGCAATACGAAGGGATCGCTACTATTTTAACTAATATGAAACCCTTACCTTCGTTTTATGTTGCTAGATCCAAAATAATAGGGGTCGAGACACGAAAGACGGAACAAGCTCTGTTATCTTCGAAGGCTTCCTCGCCTACTCTCTCTGCCACTACGGCAGGAACTACAGTGATGACCAAAGGCAAGATGAACGATTGACCGTAAGAGGAACTCGCGGCGGCGGTGGTCGGACCGCCGGCCACCGTGGCAGAGGCGGCAGATATGGTGCGGGACGAGGAAGGTTTAACCAGTACCCTATGTTTTCTAATGAACCTTATCACTTTTCATATTATCCTCCATGGATGGGCCCTTGGTTCAATCCAAATAATCCATGGCCCAACACTAATACAACTCAGGCCCAACAGAATAGTATGTGGCCCAGCCCCCCTGTCCCTACCCAACAACCAACCGCACCTCAGCCAATACATCAACCCAATAGCAGGGTTTACTTGGGCCTCATCCACAACAAAGAAACTATGTAGCCTACAGCCCAACCGACATCGAACAAGCAATGTTACCATGTCGCTGCAGCAGCCTAACCCGACTTCATACATGGACACGGGAGCTTCCTCTACCATGACTCACGAGAAAGGTGATTTCCACTCCTTTTCTAATTATTGCATTTGACAAAATATTATTGTAGGTAATGGCAATACCATACCATCTATAGGACAAGGCACTAAATATTTACCAAACCATTCCCACCCTTTGTCCTTAAAAATGTCTTATACTCCCAAAATTAATTAAAAACCTTATTTCTGTTCGTCGATTTTACGACGGACAATTCTGTCTCTGTCGAGTTTGATCCGTTTGGTTTTCTTGTGAAGGACCTCAAGACGCGCACACCCCTCTTGCTATGCAACAGCAGCGTTGACCTCTACCCACTTGTGCTCGGGTCATCCTCTTCCCAGCCTACTGCTTTTGCCGCTATCTCCTCCCAGCTTTGGCATCAACGTCTTGGCCATCCAGGACGTCAATCTTTAAATTCATTAAAAACTTCTAGTTCTGTTTGTTTTGACAATTTTAATAATAATGTATGCAAGCTTGTGTTTTTGGAAAGAGTATCCGTTTACCTTTTTTAGCCTCTACTAATTTTACAATTCAACCCTTTGACATCGTTCAAAGTGATGTTTGGACCTCCCCTGTAATTAGTTCGTCTGGTCACAAATATTTATGTCTTATTTTTTGATGATCACACGGACTTCCTGTGGACCTACCCAATAACTCATAAATCCCAAGTCTTCCCTGCCTTTACCTATTTACCACAACCATTAAAACTCAATTTGAAAGAAATATTAAAACTTTTCAATGTGACAATGGTAAAGAATACGTCAATGTCTCATTCCAAAATCTTTTCACAAACAGCAACACACTTTACCCTTTGTCGTGTCCCTACACTTCATCCCAAAATGGCAAAGCTGAACGTAAGATTCGTACAATTAATAATA
>JAUTDX010001322.1:0-80494 GCA_030844895.1 Ambrosia x helenae | reverse complement strand
TCTTTCACTTTTTCATAATTCCATTATTTTATTTGTACAAGTTCAATTGGATTTAATTTAAGAAAGATGATTGGTTTGTTTGTTTGTTTGGTCTTGAGTAGAATTATTAAGTGTTTGTTTGTTGGTAATTTAGTTTTAGGTTTTAGATTGAGTTTATATGCATCTTTGAAACATTTTATGCTCTTTTAGCTTCTTTCTTGGGTTAGGCTAATATAGTAATAAGCTATTAGTGTTTTTTCAGATTCTGTCTCTACTGTCGGATATGCTGTTTCCTTGCCAGTGGTTGTGGGACTTGGTAGATGAGTTTGTGAATAAATTTCAGTCCTTCTCCCAGTATCGGGCCTTAGAAACCAAAACTGAGAAGGATATCGCTCTACTAAGACTAAATCACGAGGTTATGCATTCATTCCGTTATGTTCCAGGCAAGTAAATAGTATATGTATGATGATAATGTTTTTCTTTTGGCATGCTTGGAGTGTGCATCATGTTCTCCACCTCTTACAAGGATTGATAAAAAGGTTCTTCGATAATTCAGATTCTAAATCAGGCAAAAGATGGGGGCCTTCAACTGTTGGCACCACCAGCAGAAGATGCTGTTGATGATCATGGATGTACTCCGAGGAGTAATGCGATGAAGGTCTTGGGCTACTTCAGCATGGTTGGTTTGTTAAGAGTCCATTGTTTATTGGGAAATTATCAAGATGGACTCGACTGCTTGCTTCCTATTGACATAAGTCAGCAAGGATTTTACACCAGTCTAATTGCCACTCACATCACAACCATCTACCATTATGGCTTTGCTAATCTTATGTTAGGCAGGTATCTTATTTGCTTTTATTTATTTATTTATTACATTTAAACAGAAAGCATAATCAATGCACTGGTGATTGACTATATATGTAGGTATGCAGAAGCCATAAAAGAATTCAACAACACTCTTGTCCACATTTTCGAGACTAAGCAGCCTCAACAGAATGAGCAAATTCTAAGCAAGATTGAAAAGATGTATGCTCTGCTAGCAATCTGCCTCTCACTTTGTCCTTCTCAACACCAATTTATAGATGAAAATGTCAAACTCTCAACTAATGGAAAAATATGGTGAAAAAATGTCGAGAATGCAAAGATACGATGATGATGATGATGTTGCCCTTTATCGGGAGCTTTTGTCATATGCATGGCCCGCATTTAGCACACCCTTTGCACAAGCTCTGGTGACCCACGTGAAGTTTACGACAAGGTTTGAAATTTTTGCTCAAATGAACTGTTGTTAATATTGTTGTGGGTTTTGTGAGTTTTACTCTCTCTATATTTTTTAGGAAGACTTGCTTATTATGATGATGAGCTTTTTGTCGATTGCATATCCTGAATTTTTCGGACCCTCTGCCTCAAGCTATGGCGGGCCACTTGTAAATCACAACCAGGTACAAATCTTTTGCTTAAATGAACTGTCATTAGTGTTGGTTTTAATATATTGATTAGGAGTTAATATGTTTGTTTGATTTGGCTTTTATTTCCAAAGAAAATGGGTCAAGAGTTAATTTAAAAACGTGCAATCTTCTGATTGCTTTTTTGCAAAACTACGATATTAATATTGATTTTGCTGTCACATTAAAATTTATAAAATGATAAAAAGACACACAACGGACAAAAAAGTGTGCTAAAAATGGCGTCGTTTTGACGAGTTGCAACATCTTGCCATCTCTCATGTAATGATTGTCGGAAAGACTCACAGATATGTCTTTTAAGTTATATGGTGATTACTTTTTGAGTCAAATGTTAAGGTAACATTTCTTCATTACTCTGCTCAATGACTTTTTTTTGTTTTGTTTTGTTTTGTTGCAGCTTGAAGTAGTGATTGCCAATATGTTAAAACTAAAACTTAAATATCTTTGTTTGTGAATGTTTTTTGGTCTAATGTTAGGCTCTATTTGGAGAACATTATCCACTGGATTGGATGGATTTTATTATTAGTGGTAAGAATAGTCCATGACTATAATCGTGGTACAAAGCACACTCACACACATTAACTTTGAACTAAATTAGAAACTGAAAGTTAACAATGTGCAGAGACTACTCCTTAGAAACTATCATATTTGCAAGACTGCAAGAGCCATAACCCCACGAGTGCTGCACATTCCAATCTTTGACTTCAACAGATTAGTCAAATGCGAATAGCTAATTAACCAGATACAAAATGTAATTAAGCTTCACCATTCCTTAGTATGGCAACAGTTTTAATTGTAATTAAACTTCACCATTCCTTAGTTTGTCAACAATTTTAACATATGAACTTGAAAATATTATATAAATTTAATCGTCATACCAATATCAATAAGACTTCAAAAGTTTTTAAAACCATAATTGGACGTTTCTTGTAAAACAAGAAAAGACTCACTTGGTTTTATATCTAAATCAAAGGCGGAAACAAAGATAGTATAAATCTTTAAAAAAGAAATGCGTACATTAATCTCTTAACAAAGTGTGATTATGTTTCTTCCACCATTTCAGCTTTATCCGTCATATTATGTATCATACTCATGTGCCATTAGAGCTTGCGGTTTGCTCGATGGTTCAAGCGTTGAGGTTGATGGTTCATTCCGTGAAACTTGAAGACAGGCGTTGTTCAAGCCTCTCACATCGTGAGGTCAATGGTTCACCAATCACAACCGAACACTCACCTTCCATTTCTTCTCAAGGGAAATTTCATGCCACCCACTCATGCCGTGAGACTTAGGAAGGGATGTGTCACGCTCTGAGCCTGTTGTGAGGATCACATTAGCACTTCACACGATCGGTTTTTACCCTCACGTGAGGGGCGCATGACATGACACCCACTTAACCAGGAAATTAGATGGGGTTTAGTCTAAAGGACATAGGATGCGCAAACTAGTATAAAATAGGGCATTTAGTGTAATTAGTAAAGACAAACGACACATAATGCAATGGAGTATAAAGTTTAAGGACATAATTTGCAATTTACTCTTGATTCATAGTTGATCGTAAAACCTTTTTCAAAACATTACTTTTACATCACTTCTTTTCCTTTTTTCAATAATGTTTGGCCTCAAGGGGCGCTTAACCGATTATTTTTCACTTCACTGAATTCTACTAATTCTTCACTGTCACATCACTTCACTGATTTTCCTTCACTGAAACACTTTTTTGAAGGCAGCACTTCACTGATTCTTTACCCAACTATCCATTATTTTCACACATAATAATAATAATAATAGGATTTGGTTCAAATGAGAACCTTTCCCCAAATTGAGAACTGAGAGAACCATTCTGGCCACAACATTTCTCTAATGCAAAAAAAAAATTTCTTTTTTTTTTTTTGCAAAAATCGCTGCTTTATATGTAAGAAATTTTTTTTATTTTTTTTGTATTTTTTTTTCAGTATAGACATGTGTATAATTGCATTATACACATATGTATAATGCAATATACACATATGTATAACTGAAATATACACATATGTATAGCTGAAAAATGCTATATACACATATGTATAATTGCTATATACACATATGTATAATTGACATATACACATATGTATAAATGAAAAAAAAATTCAAAAAAAAAAAAATTTCCTTGCATAAAAATGTGCGCTTAAAGCAAAAAAAAAAAATTTTTTTTTTTTTTTGCCTTTATATGAAATGTGTGGCCCAGAATGGTTCTCTCAGTTCTCAAATAGGGTTGGTTCTCTTAGGATCCCTACCCAATAATAATAATAATAATATAATAATAATAATAATAATAATAATTTTGACCCATTTTTTAATAAACAATTATTCAATTTGCACATATACAAACATATTTTGACTAACTTCCAAATCCCCGTATGTGCAAGTCGTAAAAAACTCAGAACAGGAAGCATAAAAAGAACTTTTGACCGATTTTTTTTTAATAATAATAATAATAATAATAATAATAATAATAAAATTTTGACTAACTTCCAAATCCCACCAAACACAACCTCTATTATTATTATAATAATATATAATAATATTCATCTCCTTCTTCATGCCCATACTCTGTTTTTTTTTCTTGAAAATCTCCTTCTCCTCCAGAAACCATCTCTATTTTTAAACTTCCTTTGTTCATTGGTAAATCAAATCTGGTAAGGGACGGTGGTATATAAAGAAATAATAATTTATTCACATTCACGGGTTCACATCCGTTACTACAACCAGAATTTGGTTCACGGATCCACTACCAGCATCACTGACGACGGTGTTACCGTGCTGGTAGTGGGGTCCCCGTGACCAAATCTGGTAGCGCCCCGTCCCCCCTTAGAAGAAGAAACACGTTTATTTCTTGACACTATTTATTCCTTCATGTAGCTAAAAACCAATGTACTTTTTGTATTTTTTTCATAAAATTCCTTGTACAATTATTTGTACGTAAAAAAAACCAAGGTTATCACAAAAGTCCCTCAACAATTTTTAAACTTTAAAGTTCCATCACGTGTTAAAATTGAGAAAATTGTGAAAAAAAATAAAAGTAAACTGCAATTATTTGCGTCCAAGCGATTTACTCAACTGTTCGATTGAGTCCCTAAGGTCCAAATTTCATTATCTAAGTCATTCGGGTTTCATTTTCTCTCCCTTTGCATCCTTGTTTTAGACAGTCAGATTTCTGTTACAAGATATGTTAAAAAGCCCATTATGCCCTTTCAGTTTTGCATTTTGAGGCCCTGGCGCACTTTAACCATTCACCCTACAACTTTCATCTCCTCATCTTTCTTTCTCCAAATGATCTGGACGGAAATCCGGTGGATGGATGGATCGACCGTGATCTAAGAAATGAAGGGGAAAAAAGGAGTATGGACTATGGATGAATATATTATGAGCCATAAATAATTTTAGCGAATTATAATTACAGTTTCAAACATTCTATTATGTTTGCAATTCTAGTCTTTAGTAGACTAGGGTTTGCAATTCAGAAAGGGGTGTCGGCGCAGCTTGTTGCCCGTCTACCTTATATTATGATGTAACTTTCGTATTTTGTTTTAATGAGAAACCAATTTATGATTGAAAAAAAAAAAACATTAATCCACAACTTTTTACCCAAGTGGTACAACCACTGACCAAGAAAAACTATGGGGACGGGGCGTCACCAGAATTGGTCACGGGTACCCCACTATCAGCCCGGTAACACCGTCGTCACCGATGCTGGTAGTGATCCCGTGAACCAAATTTTGTTTCTAGTTAAGGGCTGGTAGTGGTTTTGACTTTTGTGTAGGGGGTTTTTGTTTTTTATGGGTTGGGTAGGATCAAATACACAACAACAACAACAACCTTACCCAGTAAATCCCACAAATAGCACAGCTAAGAGTAGGGTCTGGGGAGGGTGAGACGTAGGCAGACCTTACCCCCATCCTCACGGATAGAGAGGCTGCTTCCAAAGAGACCCCGGCTCCACCACTCAAATCGACAAGCAAACAGCACTGAAAAGGTAATAAAAAAGCTACTGAATTTAAAGAACATTGAAAGCATCATAAAGTAAAACAGAGGTATATATGCCAATTGAAAAAACAACAGCAAACAACATAAAACAACATTAACCATAAAGGCCCTAATACAAGTCACCCTAAAACTTGCCACCCTTATAGTCCTCCCTACCAGTTGTAGAAAAAGTCTAAGCTCTTAGAACCACGCTACTAATCCAAACCCTCCCTAACAATCCTTAACCCTAATCCTGAGCCTCCACGAACCCCTATCCTCGACCATGTCCTCAGAGAGGTGCATCTCTACTAAATCATGCTTAACCCGCTCATCCCAAGTCAATTTGGGCCTTCCTCTACACCTTCTTCCCTCCACAGTGAGGGTTTCCACTACTCTAACTGGGGGCCGTAAATTGCCTCCTCTTCACATGCTCATACCATCTTAATCTTCCTTCCTTTATCTTGTCTGATATACTAGCTACCCCTAACTTTTCCCTAATAACCTCATTTCTTATTCGGTCTGCCCTAGTGTGCCTGCACATCCACCTTAGCATCCTCATCTCTGCCACCTCCATCTTGCGAGCTTGAGTCTTTTTTATGGCCCAACACTCTGTCCCATATAACAATAGCAGGTCTCACTACAGTAAAATAAAAATAGAAAGTCATAGAAATGGTACAAATAAACTCCGATTGAACCCATTCAAGCGGCACCGGAACTGTCTCATCGAACCCTACGCTCTTAGTTTTTAGGGCTTCATTTTTTTTTGGATTTTTAGCTTGTAGTTTTTGGCATTTACGTTATATCATTGTGTCTTTTATATAACTTTGTGTTTTTTTCTTATTTTTATCATTGTGTCATTTCTGCGATTCATTATGTCTTTTTTCTTCAGCATTATGTTATATTTTATGCCCATTGTGTCATATTTCGTGACCTTTTTTGTTTTTTGTATCATTCTTATTTTGTTACACTGTGTAGAATAACTTAACCAAACACTGTAAATAGCGTACCTATTTATGCAGCAATTAATTTACTAAAAGAATATTAGCCCTAGGATTACAATCCCAATCAATCACATTTTTTTTCAAATCATAAACCAAACTATTACTTCTATTCATTAAAATATTAGAAAAAAAAAATACTAAGTTCATTGTTTAAAAATACATGTTACTATTTTTAACATTCTATAATACCTAGAGAAGCAACTTAAAAGTCGATTACATGCTACTACTTAACATTTTACTACACCTAGAGAAGCAACTAGCAAATTGATAAAAGGATCAATAAAACTAATAAAAGTATATATAATAGTGAAAGTATACAAAACAGCAAAGATAAAACTCATGATTGTATTCCCTCTCCATAAGGCTATATGGTGTGGTAAGCAAGTCCCCCAACTCCCAAGTGTCACATCAGCGTCATCTCATTTTTCCCACTTTCCTCCCCCAAAGTTTGGTTTGACCCAATTCCCTTTTCCCCTTCTCCTATGTCTCTCTTTCTCTTTGTACCATCACCTTCCCTCCACCAATAAATTTCTTCGGTACAAACGGTGATATTTCACCGAAGTCACCTAACCAAAGTCAGGGGGGGCGGTGTTCCCAATCGAGGCACTTGCCAAACAGCCCACCGAATGCCTTCCTCGAAACCACACCAATTAGCCTAAGAAATGGACAAGGAATGGAAAGCCGAGGGAAAATAACACAGAGTCGTAGTCGCAAGAGTTTCATTGTTCGTAACTTTTTCCACTTATATTTTGCAGGGTCCCCGTGTGCTTGTTGGTAAACTAAGATTAAATAGAACGTCACAACAATGAAGTAAAACACAAGAAATAGGGATATGTAGACGTTGGTATGATACTCATTCTTCACATGGTGGTTATGATTATAGGTTAACACTATCACAATTGTTCCCAAGGCAACCAATACATACTCCATCTTCTTATTATACTGCTTCAGAAAACCTAGAAGATTGAAAATTTTTAATAAGTTTTCCAAAATTAAAATTAATTAAGTAAAATTAAAAAAAGGTAAAAATAAAAGTTATTCTACTTGGGTTCTTTTGGTGGAAGAATAGGCACAACCGACTGATGGGATGCGTGCCACAAACATAGAGTTGTCATGTAGACTTGCCAAAAGATATACAAGACACTAAGGCCTACTATGGAATAGATATATAAATCCCTAAAGCCTCCACTGATGAATTACACGAAAAAACATACTTCCAAGATATATGAATGCGGTGTCGAAGTAAGCAAATCGGAGAACCCAAACCATCCTGCTTAGGTATGTGATACTTAATATTAGACAAGCATAAGAAATACTAAAGGATTATGTTTGCTAGTTATAACACTACAATGCAAAGAATGAATGATGGTTTAATTTGAGGAAAAGGTACTCACATGTAACTTATCATCGATCATTGTTGCATAAGAATTATTTTATGTGCGAGGTTAGCTTATGAACCCAACAAATATAGTTCTTCTGCAACTAGAAAACACATCAAGTAATAAACCACAACATGAGACGGGAGTAATTTAACAAAGAAAAAAGTGAAATACTGGTTATGTTTTCTTATTAAACTAACCTCCATTGTTCGTTCATCACTTATCTTTAAACAACGAGACACTGGTTTCTAAAGATCTAGACTGTTCAAAAGGGGTTAGAGAATATATTATCTCGTAAATTTGTGTAATTTTCAGGACCTTAATTTGAATGAAACTATTAAACATGCTACGGTTTCAAAAGACATTAATGCTTAAACACTTATGCTTGTAGCGGGATTTTGAAAGCAACTTTAATAAATTAGTGACACCTTGTTATAATCAACCAACTCCCCATCCTCGTAAATTAGAAACAAAATGAGTTACAACACTATTGTGTTTTAAATTTTAGGCATGATGTTTTATATTCTTTTGGCATATCATTATATAGAAAAACACAAAACTTAACAATTTAAAACACTAGTTAATATATTCTGGACATGCAATCTAAAACACCATATGAAGAAAGTAATCAATGTGTTTTAAATTTCATATCTTAAATACATTTTATTGTGTTTTAGATTGTTATGTTTGACGTTTTTTTATATAATACAATGCAAAAAGAATCGAAAACATCATAGCCAAAATATAAACACAAAGACTACGTAGACTTCTCACACTTTGTACGAAAAAAATGTCTTTTAAACATAAACCTATATATATAGGGAGAGAGAAGGGTTCAATGGAAACACGGAGCCATGCATTTAACATGTTAAATATTTATAAAAAAAATCAATTGAACATGTAAAAATTTATTTATTTTTTTTTTAAAATGGAGCTTTGTATATAAAACCTATTTTCAACCATTTTAAGCATTTTTTAATAAATTTTTATTTTCCAATTTTTTTTTTTTTTTTGAAAAGACTCCATATACATTTTATATGCAAAAAGCTCCAAAACATATTTTGAAAAAAAAATAATAATTTTAATGGATTTTTGGACAAATCTTGTAGTGTGACTTGGTTATATTATTATGTCTTACTAAAAGGTTCCGGATATTCACACAATGCAAAATTTTATTCACACAACCCTATACGGGCCGTAGAGGGCTCTACGGCCCGTAGAGGCTTAATTTTGATACCTCTACGGGTCGTAGAGGCCTCTACGGCCCGTAGGTAATCATTAACAATGATTATATGATTGTTAATGATTACCTACGGGCCGTAGAGCCCTCTACGACCCGTAGAGGTAGTCTTATTTTTTTCTGGCAATGGAGAAGGTTAATGAGGAGGATGGTTATGTTTTGTCTACGGCCCGTAGAGTCCTCTACGGGTCATAGACAAAACAAAAAACGTTTGGACGAGCTTCGATCTTGGGCACATTATAACAAAACACACACACAAGTCTTGATTCGTATATGGGGACCATCTGGGCTACCAGTTTGCTGGTTTCTTTATTGGAAAATAATAATATAACATATACTAGTTTAGGCACCCTCTACGGCCGTAGAGGTCTCTACGACCCGTAGAGGATTTGTTTTTTTTTTTTACATTTTAATTGTTTAGTAAATACCCACGAGCGTAGTGAATCATCAGAATAGTTACAAAAAAAATTAATTTTAATTGTTTAATTTTTTAAATTTTTTGATGTCGTCTCGATAAGCGTGTAAAACGTATTCGTCTCGATAAGCGTGTAAAACGATAAGAGTGTAAAACGATAAGCGTTTATATAAGCAAAACAATAAAACTAAACTTTAACAGGAGTGTTCAAAATAAAGATTGTTTAAAGTTACTACATAACAGAATCAGAAATAAAACATCGTATCATCAGGCGGCGGCGGCGGGCTGCGAGGACGTCCCGGGCTGCTGCTGGGTCTGCTGCGGGGTCTGCTGCGGGGTCTGCTGCGTGCTGGGCCCTAAAGTCGGTGGGACACGAGTCTGCATGCCCCAAGGTTGTAGAAGGCACTAGGCGCTAGGCAGACGGTGAGGTCTAGCCTAGGGACTAGGCGGGACTAGGCGGAATTAGGCGGAATTAGGCGTTTTGGTATTTTTATACGTATTATATATATACACACACAAATTTAGGTGTTTTTTTGTAAATATGTTAAGATATATACACATAATACTTTTAGTTTGGGGACTAAATGTAAAGTAATAAAGATGGAGGGGGTTCATTGTTAAAATACCCAAACTTTAAAAAACCCTACCACACAAACAAAAACCCTTCACTTCTTTCTTCCCCCTTCACTTCTTTAACGAAAACCCGAGCCCAAATTAGCCTTATATAATCGATTATGGGGTTTGATTATGCATAATGAAGACAGGAGCAGGTCTGGTTTACGTTTGAATCATGGTAAGAACTTGTTTCACTTTTGATTTGGTCGAATTTTGACCCATATTAGGGTTCCGACTAGTCCCGATTTTGGCCGGATTAGACCGCCTAGGATCGCCTGGGACCGCCTAGGACCCGCCTAATGCCCCAAACGCCTAAATCTCCGACTAGGGGCTTTTTCCGATATTTGTGGCCGACTAGGGACTAGGCGGCGCCTAGCCCGCCTTTTACAACCTTGGCATGCCCAGCTGCCGATAAATATCTGCTGGCCAGCAATCATCCGGCGCATCGCCTCGTCCTGCCGATCACGCCACTGACGCATCTCCTCGGCCTGCTGCTGACGCCAAGTGTCCATCTGCTAACGCCACGCACGCATCTCGGCAGCCTCTGCGGCAGCCGCACGTACGTCCGCCCTAACATCAGGAGGCAACTTGAGAGAGTGATAAACGCGCCTAGGATTCTGCAAATCCTCAGGCTGCTGCTCTGGCATCTCGACGTCCCTCAGATCGCCCCCCTCCTGCTCAGCAACATAATGCAACCCAACCTCCACAGCATCACCTGCAATGGATAACAATAAATAATTAATAATAATAATAATAATAATAATATTCCAGGATTTTATATAAAAATTGGGCAGAGTTTCCCCTGTTTTCGTGCAAACCAGACAACACAAGTTGTCTACAAGTTTCCCAAATAATAATAATAATAAACAGGGCTGAAACAGCCCTGCGCGCGCGCAGGGCTGTTTCAGCCCCGTTTCAGCGCTGCGCGCGCACGGCCACGCGCAGGGCTGTTTCAAACCATGTTCATTTCGACTTGTAAAAACTCGTGTTAAACATAAGGCGCGCGCGCAAGGCTGTTTCTATTATGTTAAAACATAAGGCGCGCCTTTATGTTAAACATAAGGCGCGCGCGCCTTATCGCGCGCCTTATGGACAACTAGGTTTATTCAAACTTAAGGCGCGTCTTTATGTTAAACATAAGGCGCGCGCGCCTTTTGTACAACTAGGTTTATTCAAACTTAAGGCACGCGCGCCTTATGTTTAACATAAAGGCGCACCTTAAGTTTGAATAAACCTAGTTTTACATAAGGCGTGCACGCCTTACGCCTTATGTTAAACATAAGGCGCGCGAGCCATTAATCTATAAAGGCCAATGTTCTGACACACTGCAAAGTCAGTCTGATCATTGATTATTCTCGTACCTCGTACCCTATACGGCTCGTAGAGGTCTCTACGGGCCGTCTAGGGTTTAAATGCTTCTCACAAACCACCTCTACTGGCCGTAGAGAGGTCTACGGGCCGTAGAGAGGTCTACGGGCCGTAGAACTGACTTGCATTAATTGCACTGACACCCTCTACGGCCCGTAGAGCCCTCTACGAGCCGTAGAGGGTTGTGCAAACCTAAAAATTGTTATTGTGTAAATAACATGCCTCTACTAAAATATATGATTTAGGCCTCGTGATGCAATTAAAATTACTAAATATTAATTTTCATACTAACAACAACGATTAATAAAGACATACCGAAAGCCTCAACATGATCACCAAAACAACAACACTAGTTGTTTTTAAGATTAGGATCCCGTGATTGCTGGGTTTGTAAAGTGTTTTCAGATCTAAAGCTCAGAAAAAACGTCATGGATGTTGAAACAAACAAAGATGGTGAAGATATAGAAATCAAACGCCATGGTTTACAAGTTTCTAAGTTTTTTGTTTTCCACCGTTAGAGACACTATGAACCTGGGCATGTTAGCAATAAAAATGACATCAGAAAACAAAAAGGACATCAGTAGAAAACTAAATCGTCAGTTATTACTCTTGAAGAAGAACAGAAAACAAAAGTTCAAAATACCCAAAAACAAGGAACTAATCGGCCAAAAGATCTTGCTTAGATCGATTTTCTACCTCAAAATCCAACAGATCCGAACCCTGCGCAGCCACATTCTAACTGAAACACGCCTGCTTCTTTGTCCATGATTCGAATGTGACCCAACTGATGACATACATGGGGTCGAAGGATAAGCTAGGTTGCGATTACAACCTTGAAATAAAGAACTAATGGATCCATTTGGGTTGATTTGAGGTAGCTTTACTGTATAGTGTTTAGAAGAAAGGGGCAAAAAGAAGTCTATGTGACAGAAGGGTGGTAGAGAATTGGAAGTTAGGGTTTAATAACTTTGATATTTTAACATTTCACCCTCAATTTTTAAATGCATACATTTTGGTCTCTAAAGTACGGATAAGCAGAGGGTACCTGATCATTTTTGGTAACAATTCGGTACTGACTTTTTTAACGGTTTCATTACCTGTACTAGTTCGTGAGGATGTAAATGAGCCGAGATACTCAAGCTCGGCTAAAAAACACAAAATGAGCTGAGCCTAATCGAGCAAGAGCCCAAGCCTAAAAACAAGCTCATTTCCTTAGTTGAAAGACAACACTTGAAACTTCATTCAAACATAAAGGACGTAAAATACAATTTTTTCTTATATATGACCAAACAAGGTTTTTAGTCGTTGGAACAATAATGATTTCCTACGTCGTATTAGAACATGTATAGAATACAGACCTAAAAAAAGAAGCAGACAATCACCTCAATGGTCTAACGGATCAGGGTATGACAGCGGTAGACGTTTACGGTTGTGAATGGGTTGTGTAGGTCGCCATAACGAGTTAACAATAACACAAATTAAAAATCTCACAAAAGCAAGACTATACAAACATAATAGACTAACTTAGTACCTAGAACGTGAAGGGAAAATTATGGTGACCTGAATCGCGATGACAAGTTCCCGCGAAAACGGAGGATCGGAATTTGGAAACAATTTGAGGATGGAGGAAAATCGCAGATTTGCGAAAGTGAAGGTTTAAAAAAGAGATTGAGAGACAAAATGTACAAAATAACAGTTGAATTTCGTTGCATGATGATAAGGATGGATTGGACAAGAATTTTAAAAACATGTTTATGAATGGCAATATGGATAAATTGGAAAATGCACGACATTTTGCAAGTACAAACTTTAAAATCAATTTGTTACTATATTATGTCAATCCATACAATAGTAGTTACTTATTAAATTGATTTCCAACCATTTGGTTATCAAATTTTAGTTAGGCTTAGAACATTCACAATAGAAGCTCCATAATAATGTGAGGGGGGCTCTATATTATATAGAGTGGGTATAAGTGGTTGTGAGTAGAGGAGAGAGAAAATATATAGATGAGACACTGTTCATCAGTAAATTTGAAGGAGATACTGTTCACCCTCCATAATTTTTTAATATTTTTAAAAGTGGTTATGAGTAGAAGAGAGAGAAAAGGTAATGATAAAAGTATAAAATAAATATTATTAAATAGAAAAGTAGAGAGAAAGGTAGTGATTTTTAGTGTAATTATAAAGATGGAGATTGAGGATTTACTGTGAATGCTCTTATATGTTAATGACCTTATCATTATTGTATTTAAGATTCCAAAGCTCCCCCGCCACATCACCGTAACACTTGTACACTAAATCATTACTTGTACATTTTTAGTCACACGTCGATATTAATAATCGATTATTTTTAAAACATCGTTTAAAATATATGATATGAATTAATAAAAGATACTTTAGTAATGCACTTTAAGGTTTAAATTTTAAAAATTGTTTCCCGCTTGGTTAACTATAAGAACTTTTCACCCTTTTAAAATAGAAAGTTTTATTGATATATGACTAAAGTATAAAGAAATGTTTAATCAATTACTTTTAAAATTTCTGAGAGTGGTTTTATCTTTTATGTTGTTAAGCTTGTCAAAAAAAGCCCAAAAAATTAGGAAGTTTTGTTGATATTAAAATATTTTAGAAGACACGGGTAAAATCTTATTGGTTAATAATAATTATCATATTAATGTTAACGGATGTAGACTACTAATGGGGAATCCATGGAGAGATGATAAGAAGAGAACCAATACTAATGGGCAAAATAGAACCGATATTCGCTTTCGATGTCCGAGACTTTTTGGAGCTTTACAAGACAGTCACCGGAGATAAGAAGAGAAAAAGAATATACAAGGTATCATCATAAATACCTTATAGAGCATAAGTTCGAGTAGGAATAATAAGCTTTATAACCGAAGGTCTTTGGAGGCAAATGAGGTGGTGGCTAACATTAAGATGAAGACGTTTTTTTTTTTGTTAAAGCATAGGTCAAGGTTTTATTCTCCTATTTGAAATGAGTGGTGCAAATACCGTTTGTACATGATGTAATCGGTAGGCTCCAGTCTTCAGTTTGAAGACCGTCTAAGTGTCTTTTAATGAGGTTGAATGTTAAAAAAAATTAACACTGATAGTGGGAACCCATGGAGGGATGACAATTTTAATAGGTAATATATTATTAAATAAGAAGATGATGATATGGTTTTAGTGTGTAAGGATGGTAGAAAATGAAGGTAGATGTGATTGGTAGGTATTTGTAAATGTTGAAATTAATTAACTAATTCTTGAGGAAAATTACAATTTTTGTCCTTTATAAACACCAAAACTATGGACTGGGTCCTTTAAAACTTTTAGTTTCAGTCTTTATCCTTTATATGAAAAGTTGTTACGATTTTTTGTCCTTTACACTAACTGGGTTAGAAAATCTCAGTTAAGTTAAGTCATGTGCAAGGCACATGAGGGCAAACTGGTCTTTTTACCTCTAAAGGACAATTCTTGTAATTTAATATAAAAATTTTTTTTGTCTTTTTTCTTTACACACAAACTCCCCCTATCTATCTATCTCTATCTCTATCTCTCTCTCCACTCATCCATCACACACCAATTAAGCCATCACCACAGCACCACCCTCCTCTGCAACAAGTATACTCTCATCTCCATCACTGCAAATCTTCAACGCCAACAGCCAACAACCATCACCCACTATCGAGCCATTATCAGCATCATTCCCGTCACCTGCAACCACCGTAACCCCCACCACCATCACCGTCAGCTTCAATCACCACCACAACCACCATCTTCCATCCAACACCATTGACAAAAACCATAGCCAATCACCATTATAATTATTATAAATGAGGGGGTTTTACATTTGATAACAGATCTGACCCGATCAGAACCTCGCCCGAACCACCCCCACTGTCACCGTCGTCTTGTTCCTCTCTCTGTCTCTCTCTCTTTGTCTCTCTCTCTCTCTCTCTCTCTTTACAATAGCAACAGTTAGTGGAATGGTTGAGGTTGTGGTGGTGTTGTGGACTACTCGGTCGGAGCTCCGCCTTGGGTGGCGGAGACCCGCCGGTCTCCTCTTTCTCCGGCTCACTCTTCCTCTCTCTAGGTCTTTCTCTCTCTAACATATGTGTGTGTTTGTTTGATAATTGATATACAGATGAATGTGTGTGTGGTGTTCGTTTGAAGATAGCTCTGGAGAGGAAGGATCTAATTTTTAGGGTTTTTGATTGATTTGGGGGTAAAATTTGGGGGAGATGGAAGTAATAAATCAGATTTTATAAGGGATTAAAATGGGGGGTGAAATTACGTTTATACCATCACATGCATTGCATGTGGGGTGACTTAACTGATTATACTAACTGGGTTAAGTGTAAAGGACAAAAATCGTGGCAACTTTTCATATAAAGGATAAAGACTGAAACTAAAAGTTTTAAAGGACCCAGTCCATAGTTTTGGTGTTTATAAAGGACAAAAATTGTAATTTTCTCTTAATTCTTCTATCTATTAATAGATGAACGTATTTGAACAGTGTTTTTACGTTTTATTTATGTTTATAAGTATCGTATTTTGTAAATAGATATAAAATGTTTATTAATGGTGTGGTGGTTGTGTTGGTTGGTTTATAAGCTCATTACCCGGGTTCGATTCTTGAGTCCATTTTTATATCTCAGTTTATTTTTTAAATTTGCTGCCCTTCCTCTCCCGAGTCCGGCAGTCCCCACAACAATAACCAGCTCTCCATCAACTTAGATCAGTTGAGCAACTTGGCTAAATCACTGTGCTTCTACAATGGTATATGATACTCTTATATATAATAATAATAATAATATTAGCCTAATTTCAGTTTGTATATTGCAAATATTAGTATACAATGAATCGAATAATGTACGAATGCATTGCATCTGTGGGAAAAACGTTAGTTTCAACATTAGCTGCATATCTTAATGCCTTGACTGGCGAGGGTGTTTATGCTATGTCAAAGGTCAAACACCATTGAAACAACAACAAAAGTTTATCATAACTTTTAGATTTTAGAACACTGAATGATGGGAATTAGATATACCCATGCCTGCATGTTGTTTGTATATAATTAGCACTTGGTTTGTTATATCATTATGTTGTATACAAGAGGTAACCATCAACCTTTTCCATTCCAGGTTGCAACTGGAACTGAAGTTGGAGCACAGGAAAGGGAATGGGAAGCAAGTTAAAAGATGGAATTTTTAGGTTTATCAATGGTATTTACAGTTTATAATGATTTGACGCACACTAGGAAGCATCAGAGATGGATTATAAGTCCCCTTGAGGCCTTGACCGGCCATGTATGTTCTTGGCAGCATAATTAACGGTTATGAAAATCCACATGCTAAAGTCACACATAATACACTAGGAATCATTAATTATTTAATTCATGCTTTACTTTTGCATATCTTTAAAGGAGCTACCAATGTGAATGATTTCCTATTGTTATAAAGTTTGATTGCTTGACAGTTTTGGTAACTTTTGAAGATTTTTGTAGGCCACAGCCTGTTATAAGCGATCTTTATCAAAGGAAATTTTAAGATGAATATGCACCATTGTGATATCATACTATGATGGTTTTGATTTTCTTTCAAACAATAACAAGTATTATGCTTCAATTGTACGTTGTGTGGCTTGGCTACTTTGTTTATGCCTTCTTTTCAGGTTTGTTGTAGGGCTGTAGAGGGAGGACATAAATGGGATTTATATTTGGATGCATAACCAACTTTGATGCACACTTCATGACTCGGTTAGAGTTGTTGTATGAACCGATCTTTTGCTATGACACTATTACTAAATGTCGTGTTTGAAGTTATCATACTTTTCATTGTAAGGAGTTTAGGTTAGTTTAATTTTCTCACCGCATAATGGACACCTTTTGAATGTTGTGAAGGAAACTGTACACACTTTTTGAAAACCAATTTGCGCGCGCCCAAATTAAAACAACTAGTTAAAGTAACATACGAACTATGAGTATTATTATTCAAATAAGATGTAGCAATCCAGTCCTGTTGGCATTCTTTGGCTTAATACAAAACCATTATTTTTTAACTAACCTTTTGACAAAGTTGTTATTAAATTAGATATGGTTCAATCCTTCTTTGTGATTAGATCAGATTCACTTCCTAGAAAGGTATTATAAATGCAATAATCACTTGTACAATAAGGCATTACTTGCTTGTACATTTCAATCCACATGTCGATATTGACTAAGACAAACATCAAAGCGTTGACAAAAATGATCAGTTTTTCACGGTATTTTTCGAATGTTTTTAAAACATAGTAGTTTAAAAGATGTGATAAGAATAAATAAAAGAATTATAATTTTGTAGTAACTATTAACTGAAAAGAAGGAACTCAAATGTGAATAAGATAAGCAATTGAAGTGTAAAAGTATTTGAAATGTTAATTTACCCTCATTTTAAGGTTGTACCCTATGCATTAAATGGAAAAAAATTCTAAAATTTTGATATCTTAAAATAGCCTTCTAAAATGCCTTGTATATAGCTGACAAGTAGTACAAAGTTTACATATAGCTAAACTTTGCAGTGCCATCAACGGTTGTATGTTTACACTTGATCTTTAAAAACACTTTAGGCACATGTAACTCTATAGCCAAACATCGATCCAAAAAAATCCAAGTGTCAAAAACTTCAAAACACATTAATTTCCTAAAATCAAAGACAAGTATTTAATTTTATTTTTGTAGTAAACAGAATTCTTTTCTGAAATATCTTCATCCTTAGCACATGTAAGTCAAAACAAAGTTTTTGTTGTTTGTACCAGAATCAAAAACCAAATGCGTTTATGAGTAAGTATAATTGAAATCGTGTAAACACGCCATCGTTTCTGAGATCTACCTCCTGCATATGGCTTTAAATTAGTCTCATAATGTAACCAATAGAATTCTTGATTTCAGCCAATCTTCTGGGAATTCCAAATTAAACCAGTAGAATTATTTATTTCAGCCAATCTGCTGGGAATTCCCAATTAAAGAAGAATTCAATTTAGGAATGCATAGGTTTGGAGAGGATTTAAGGAATGGATAACTACGGATAATTAAAAGTGTATTGTTTTAATTATTAGGTACAATTATCAACTATTAACTAGGTTATTTAGCATCCTATACGTGCTAGGTTGGGATGTCTAATTGAACAATTCTAGTTATTGTCTAATAGGTGTGTTTAGATTATAGATACCATGGTGTGGGTTTCATGAATTGCAAGTTCAAGTTTTGTGAAGTTGCTTGAATATAAACGTGATTGGGTGCTAAACCAATTTACAATTTTTTGTTTCGTGTTCACTGTTATATACCGATTTGTTGCTTCAATTAGTACCACAACATACCTAGGATACGTGGAACCTCCGATTGAGCTTGAAATCGAAGGTGCAACTGATGCAATCTGACAAAATAAAAAAATCAAAGGTTGGAAGTGGCCTTAAAAGCCGTTGAATTTCCTTGGCTCTAGCGCGTCGAATCGATTAAACAATAAGTTGAAAACAGTATGCTTAGCCAGTGATTGTCTTGTATTTCGATTCATATAAGGCCAACCAATATTATCTGTCAAAATCAGACCTGCCGCCCTTGACAGCGAAGGGGACAATGTGTATGGAAGGTTAACGTGGTGTGGAATGTATATCGATAATGGTTATTTTTAATTGATTTTTGCACATGATCAAGTTTTAAATTTAGAAAGCATAGTAAGATACGATCACTCAAAATAACACATTGGGGCAACTGCACCCATCGTTGACGTAAAATAGTGATAGTAAGATATTGAGGTCATCCAAGGATACAAGAACATTTATTACCGATATATTGTTGACGTCTAGTCAAACCAATAAAAGAGTGGTTTATTGAATTTTGTAAAAGAAAACATAAAGAAAATAGGTTTCATAATCAGCTACAATAAAAGGGGGGTGTTTAGGGCTTATACTAATTTTTGATGTTTTGTTAACTAACCTTCACAATAGAATAAGCAAGGAAACTATTCGAACATTGGGATTTTTTTAGTATTAAGTAGAAAAATAGTCATATGGGATTTATCTCATCCAACTTGTTAACATAAATAACAGGGAACTATTCACACGTCGAGCTTTAGTATTAAATCATTGATTTTAGTCCTTAATAAACAACTCCTTAGTGCATTGATCATATCTCCACACTAAGGCAAGAATTACTAAACCCAATATCCCAACCATAATCTCTAGGCCTCTATAAAGCAATTAACATATTTAGTTCTACATACACATAGAAAACATGAATATTTTGAATTAGCAAAACACAAGGTTGATTATAAGATTTTAAAATTTTGAAAAACTCACTTTCATTATGGTATTTACTACTTAGAGTCATTAACACACACAACCCTTTTAATCCATAGCTTGCTTTAATTCCTCGTCAAGGGGTTTGAATCCCTCAAACGCCCAAAAGAACCTTAACCCCTCATATCGTTAAAGATAGATTTTAACAAACTTGGAAAGATTATACAAATCATCACAAGATTGAAAAAGATTTAATGGTGTTCTTAAAGTTCTTAAAGATTACAAATACCTAAAGAAGTGAGTAGAAGTAGAGTATGTTGTTGGAGAGGAGAAATGAATTGAGCAAGTTGAAATTGTGGTAAAAGGCTTCTTATATGGAGCTTGGTGGCGTGGCACCATCCGTGCCTAGTCAAATCTTTGCGAATTTGGCTAGAAGCCATACATAGGTCGTAGTACCGAGACATGTCCCGTAGTCAGATCTTGTGGGCCTCATGAGATCTCCAAATCTTGATTCTGATAAGATTTTGTGATTTTGCGGAGGCAAGGGGCATGCTTGTAGCCCAAGATAGTCAAGATTCATATATTAAAGACTTCGTAACTCATTTTGTAACCCGGGATATGCTTCTGTGAAGTTTTGGGCTTTTCTGGACACATCACTATCTTTTAGCTAGCTGCGGGAACCATTACTTTGTCTTATTTTATGGAGACCACTATTTTGTATGGACTTGAGGAATGGTACGTGCCTTGCAGGCATGAACCGTGTCTTGAGCTTCAACTTGACATATTCTTGATTATCTTTTTTTTTTTTGCTTCTTTTGTCTTTTTGTGGCTCAATCTTTCTTAAAAATAAAAGTAAATAAAGTTAGAACCAATTCACCAAGATTTATCATAAAATCATAAGAAGTGGGATTACAGTAATGCTAAACATCTGTATAATTTTACGCATATGAAAGGCACATGTGACTTCTTTCTTAACCAAACCAAAAGGGTAGGGCATTAGGGTTTTTTTAGATATGTCTTATTTGGGTCTTTGTTTTGGATCAGCTATAATAAGGCCCAAAACAAAACTGCGACTTCAAGTCTGTTAAAAGGAAGATGGCCATATTTGTTCTAATATCGAGGAAGATGATTCTATGGTTTTTTTATATATGATGATTGGGATTAAATTATGCAGGCTCTATTTATTTTTAGTGTCATCAGGCCCAAAACGTTTTGACATTTCTCGCAGATGACCCTGATAATCAGACAAGGTATTTGATGGTAGTTAGAGAAGACCAATAGTGTTAATTTTGGTTTAACAATAATAAATATATTACATTAAACTAATTAAACTTTCACTTCTAGTTTAACCGAAATATACAACTGGCCTATTAACTAAGAGTCACATACCAAATTTTGGATGCATTAAAATGTGAAGAGTACAAATAGTAAAAAGTCTAGTACATTATGAACATTTTAAAGTCTATTAATTAATCATAAAATCTATATCAAGTGGATTCATGTTCATATTCAGATTGAAATTGAATTATTATTTTTTAATTACAAAATTTAAACCTTCCATTAATTAAAACAATAATAATAAGCAAACTTAAGATTCAAATAATTATTAAGAAGCCATTCCCTATTTGAAGAAGCATCATCCAAGCAATCTCCCTGTAATCTCTTCTCTCCATTGCCATTGCCGATGCTTCTGCTACCCTATTCTTGAGATCTTCAATCAGAAGTTACCTTGTTAGATCTCTCATCTAATAATTCTATTATTTGATTTATATCTCACTCACACACTCACTCACTTAACTCTTATTCAAAACCCTAATTTACAACAACAATGTCGGCAAGAGCTTCCTTTTCTCATGATTCGATGATAGTTAAGATGCCATTGCCTAACTCTATATTGCTCAAGGATTATTTACTTGATGATCTCAGCTCATGTTCCTCTAATGGCTTTCGGTCTTATCCTCGTCGTCAAAAATGCTGCACTAAGGTTCGATACCTTATCGAAATTGATCTTAATAAACATATTAAGCTTCCTCCTTCGCATAAAAAGCTTCTCAAAACCAAATCTAAACCGAAATCGAAGCCGAAATTGAAGTTGAAGATGAAATCAGCTCTTGTGTTGCACAAAGCTTCTGCTGCTGTGGTTAATGTTTTTAAGAAGTTTAACTTTTCTGGCTCTGGATCCGGTTCGGGTAATCTTATGAAAGTTAATTGTCTATCGAAGCATGGTTTCTGGAAGAGAAATACTCGTTCGATTGGCTCATTCGAAAGGTTTAACTCGTTTGATGAGTCGATCAAACGGAGTGAAAACATGAGCATTAATTTGAACATGGACATCTCCCCCGTTGTGAACATCACCACAAAGGCGGAGATGAAAACTTCTGATAGTAAAAGTAATAGTAATAGTAACAGTAATACCACAAAGGCGGAGATGAAAACTTCTAGAAGTAAAAGTAATAGTAATAGTAACAGTAATAGCTCAGCCTCAATGGATAGCTACTTTACCGCCACTTCAAATTCTTCTACCACAGGCGGTTCTTCAAAGATCATTGTAGCTGAAAACGACGTCGTTGAGACGGAGGAGTTAGCAAAGGAGAATACATCAGCAGTGGCGGTTACAACCGAAACCGCCACCAATGCCATCGGTAGTACAAAGGTAAGAATTACTTTTTCTGTGTAATAAAATAGGAGTAACATTTGCAGTAAAAGTAAAAAATAAAAAAGGTACGTAGATGATAGTACACTCCATTAATTATTTTCATTAATTTGGTATAATTTCATACAGTAATTATGATAATAATTTAACGTTGATAATGAAATGTAAAAAGTGTGTTACAAGAAGTTTAAACTAAAGATTTGAATTTGAATTATTGTTATTTATTATTTGAGCATTAAAGTTTCACAGCGAGGAAAGAGGAGGAGACATATATAGTGGGTAGGGGACGGTATAGTTTTTTTTTTCCTTATTTCTTATTTATGAATTGCACGTGTTGCTATATCTATTGCACGTGACCTAAATAACTAGTGATTTTCATGCCGTAGATCCGAGTGTGAGATATTTTTAGCTTAATCTGTGCCGTTCAAACGTGTAGGAGGATCTCGTGGTCCACACAGTACTGTATACAGTATACAAAGTATTTTGTACATCCTTTAATTGGGGAAAAATTATTAAATTAACTAACCATAAATGTAGTTAAGATTATTATTTTTTTATTATTACATTTTAGCTCCCAATCCTATTAAAAGTTTACATAATTGCCTTTATTGTATCTTGGTCAATTGGTTGTATGATTTTGGCTCTACTTATATTGTCAAAATAAATCTTAATTATGATCCAATATTGTCTTCACTGATTTACATGATTGATATTATAAGTTATAAGTTCGACTCGTTATTTGTCACAATAGATGGTTACGATCGGTTAGCGGTTTACCGTCAAAGATAGAAGGCAATATTGGTGATTTTTCATCGGTTTTTACTAGTTTTGTTTGATTCACTTGAATAATACACCGATACTATATTTTTATAAGGAGAATGATTTGTTTTGATAGAATATGATAGATGTATGGGGAATGAATAATTACATGGAAAATAGAATTATCGAATTCCAATGTGTTTATGTTAACTAATAAGATTTGAAGTGAATGAGTAATCTTGGAGCATGGCAGGTGTCATTTGTGTTGTGTTTTTGTGAAGTAGTGAGTTGACTTGATAAGTCAAAATTCTAGTCTTGGGATTTACTTCCTTGGGAATCATCATAATTTGTCTTTTCCTTAAGTTTAAAACTCTTTTTGCTATCATCTTTGACCATGGATGATAAACAATTAGATACAAAACATTTAACCCAAGGCATTATAGCCTAGTGGTATCTTGGTGGTGAGATAAGACTTAAGGGCCATATGGTCTTGGGTTCGAATCTCACAAATGGGGTTTTCTCATAATTATGAGTTTCCTCCTGAATTGGTGACTTGGTGGCGGAATATGATCGCGTGGCAACACTGGTGACACGATGATACTCCAGTGTTCCGTGAGTGATTCCAATTTGTTGGCCGTTCAAAAAAAAAAGATACAAAACATTTCATAATTGTAATTCAAACTTTTAAAAGTTGATTTGTGGTGGCAACTTGACCATAAACAAGTATGAATGTTTTTAGTGGAGCTAAGAAGATACCATACAATGAGAACCATAACTCTTTAGTATTGATGGACCATGTTAATACATATCATGTAGAGTAATTTTCTTAATGTATATATGAAATTGTAGTGGTAAACTTAACTTGAATATTGAAATGGTACATTTGATAATTAACAGAAAAAGTTGCAAGGTGAGGAAAAGGATATATTTAGTCCGATCTCAGTGATAGATTTTCCATGTGATGATGAAGAAGATGAGGTTACTTCTCCTTTTCACCATAACCCCTTCTACTCCAAAGGTCGGGCTCTCATACTTAGTCACTTATTTTATATGTTATCTTTCATATTTCGCGATCAATTATATCATTCCCTTTACATTTTGACTCTAAATATATATGTCTTTTAGGATGCAAACGAAAACTAATGTCAAAAGGTCAAAGAACTAAGAGTCTTGCACGACTAAATCCTGTCCGATTAGAAGATAGAATCAAATTATCAGAGTCTCGAACACATGGGTGGATACTTGAATCATCGTCACAATTTCAACGGGAGTTAGCCGCTGAAAAGAAAGCAATTGCATTGCTTCAACTACTAAAAGCATCAATGTCATATGATACATCAGGATCCACAATGACGGAGCGAGTCTTATTAGGATTTTTTAATGAGCGTTTTATTGAAAGAGGTGTCTCTAACTACATAATATTGCAAGAAGCAAAAGATTGGATCAACGGACAAACAAAAGATATGTTTGAATCTCAAGATAATAAGTTGACATGCATAAAAGAGATGGAGAAAGGAGTTAATTGGTTGAAGTACAATGAAGAAGAAACAAGAGAGATTGTTTCGGAGCTAGAGTATGAAGTTTTTACTTCATTAGTTGAAGAGACGTTACTTGAATTTTATTTATAGACTTCTAATTTTATCCTCACGAGCATAGAGCTAGGCCATTAATAACAATAGAGGTTTTTGTTGTTTTAAACTAACTTTAAAAAGAAGTTAGAAGTAGATTTAAGAATAAAGTATTCCCTTAGCAATTAAGCAGATGTTACATGTTAGGGATTATTTATTAAAGACTTTAGAGTACAATATCTTATTGTCATGATGCTTTTATTATAAAGTTGTATGTTTATTATTCAAAGACATTTTCTTATCTAATATACTCTTATTTTGTATTCCACAATGTAAAATAATGATCATATCAACTTAAACACCGTAATTGGCCTTATTTGATGTTGTAACGTTATAGGTAATATGAAGTAAGAAATTCTTCTGAAATGTAACACATTTAATTGAAATGATCTGGACATAAGCTTGTATCTAAACCGTACCAGACTGCCTAACTAATTGTTTAGGAGAAAAGCTGCATTCTAATTGATGAGAATCATGGCTAGATGCAATTCTAATTTTATAAGTATCTTCAAAATATATTGCTTTGACATAAAAAAATATATGTAGATAACTTCGGGGTTTTTTATTATTATTGTTTGTTTTACGTCTTAAACAAAATGAACAACACTGAATGATTATCTTATTGCTAGCGGCTTGATTTGGTGTGAAGTTCTCATAGCATGGGGATGGGAAAAAGGACTCTTTAGGTGACTCTTTAAATTAGTAGAATAAATATATTAAAAGTGGTAGTAAGTTTAATTATTGACGTGGACCAGAGAAATTCTTATTACTAGTAAAGTTTAGCTTTACCAAACTGCTCAAACGCCCCAAGCTTTCAGGAATGGTGCTAGAAAGCTGATTCTTTCCCAGATACAAGCCTTGAAGCTTAAGCGAATTACAGTTCAGATTGACTTCCTAGCGTACGGAATACGGAATCCATTCCAAATCCCCTCTGTTTTAGCTTAGGCTTTTGAGTGGCTATCCTTTTCCCGCTCGTTATGCCCCTTCTCCTCTCCCTCTCTGGTATAGTCGAGTGGCCTTGATCTTATGTACTATTTAGTAATGAATTGATCAAGAAGGTATCTCCACTAGTGCAAGATGGAGCCATGTATTGTAAATAAGGCATAAAAGCAGGTCTTTTGAAGGCCGGTTGAGTAGATTACTCGTTCCTGTCTAGTATTGACAGATCCTTCTATTGTATTGATTGATAGATAGATAGCTGCAACTGGACTGTTTTTCATGACGGAAGAGGAATGACATAGGGGCCTATATCTTGCGTTGGTTCTACTGGCTTAGCTGTTTCTCGACTGCTTAAAGATAAACATGAAAAGATCATTTGACTTGTTATTTCATGCTTTTTAAATTGATTAAAAATAAAAATATTTCCAATAAATTTTTTAAAAAGTTATTATTTTATGACGATATTGTCTATGAATTTTATGATTAGTTACTCAACCTTAATCTTAGATACCACAAACACAATTTGCGTTTAAATATTTATGATGAAAGCAAAACTTAACAGTTTCATGTGCTTGAATGACAAAAATGCTAGTGATCCTACAAAGTTTTTATTTGACTAACCACAAATAAACATGGGGGTGGGATATAATAGTGTAATTGTGGCGTTTGTTTTTGGTGATGATGAATAAAAGTGCTCCGTTTGATCGTTCAAAAAAAAAATAAACATGAGCTCTTCGTAGCGAAACAAAACGAATAATATTGATTGGTACGAGAGTAACTTCGGATGATTTAAATAAATATCGTAAAAAATTACAACTGATTATAATTTTATTTTATGTTAACAAATCCCCAACTATTTAAATTTCATATGCATGTTAGTTCTTATTTAGGATACCAAATTCTTACCTCCAAGATTCCTAATTCAATCTAAATTCTACTAAAGGGTGCCTTCATCATTCACACGATGTGAAATTCCTTCATTTAAAGACATTTATACACACATAGAAACGTCCAAGTTTACATGTTGCTAAACTCTTTTCCTTCTTCATCTTATCAAAAACTAAAACATAAATATTAAAGCTTAAACTTAGCTCTCCATTGTGATCATTGTGATCATTGTTTTTCAGTCTTAAGTTTTTAACAAATTGCCTCAAAGAGTCAAAGATGAAGGGCGAAGAACAATCAGTAATATCTTTATTTGGCATCTCTTTAACAGATAGACCAAAGTGGCAACAATTCTTTATTTGCTCATCTGGATTCTTCTTTGGCTACCTTGTTAATGGCATTTGTGAGGTTGTTGTGTTTTCATTTGTTCTTGTTTTTGCATGGAAACCTTGAACATGATATGAGCTAAAAAGTTTTTTTTTTTTTTTTAATGCAGGAGTATGTGTATAACAGGCTTCAATTCAGGTATGATGGGTTCAAATGGTTAATGTGTTTGAGTTCTAGTTAGTTATTAACTCTGAAGTAATGTTTTGATCCTAAATTTTCAGCTATGGGTGGTATTTTACATTTGTGCAAAGCTTTATCTATTTGATGCTCATATACATTCAAGGTTTCACACCGAAACAAATGGTGAATCCTTGGAAAGTATATGTTAAGCTCTCTGCTGTTCTTATGGGTTCTCAAGGATTGACCAAAGGGTCTTTGGCTTTCCTTAATTATCCTGCACAACTCATGTTTAAATCGACAAAGGTATGCAATATGTTATTTATGATTTGTTTCTATGAATTATGAGTTATTTTGAGTGCTTAAGGATGTTGTGTAACTAAGTAATGGTTTTTGTTTGGATTACAGGTGTTACCTGTTATGATAATGGGTGCTTTCGTTCCTGGTTTGAAACGAAAGTACCCGCCACATGAATATCTCTCAGCGGTTCTTATGGTTATTGGGTTGATTCTCTTCACTTTGGCTGATGCGAATTCTTCGCCAAACTTTAACGTTATTGGTGTTGTGATGGTTTGTGGGTCTCTAATTATGGATTCATTTATGGGTAATTTGCAAGAAGCGATTTTTACAGTTAATCCGAATACTACGCAGGTATTCAGTCTGATTCAATTTAGATTGTCATACGCGCGAATTGCCTTTTTAAGTTCAAAAATTCATTAGGGACAAGGGCGGATCTTAGTGGAGCTAAGACTGGCCCTCGGCCCGCCCAGTTTTTTTGTTTCGTAGTGTAAATTTTACCGAAAATTTGTATATGTATTGAGTCCGGCCAGCCCAGATTGATCCTGGCCCTACCAGGTGTTTGGTTCAAGATCCGCCACTGATTAGAGATGTTCTATTTTTTTTTCCTTAAAACTTTGATAACTTGGTCTAACTTCAAGAAGAGTTTCAACAAGAATAAAAGTGGAGATACAAATAAGATCAAATCTATACCAAATTTGAATTTGGAAAGTGGCTAATTGCATGAATAGGTAACAAAGTTTGGTCTGATGTTACATTGAACAACTTATTAGGCCTGAAAAGAAATTATAAGAGTTTTATAAGAAATTGATTTACGTAACTTAAATAACGGTCCGTCATATGTCACACCTAGAAAAAAAATCAGCATGGTCAAAAGGTTACCAACATCTGTAAATGAGCTGAGCCAGGTTGGGTTCGCCGGTTCAGGCCTAACACCTTTATCTTAATAAGCTGAAATGTTGAGCTTGAGCTTGGCACGTAGAAAGCTTGTCGGCTCGTTGAGCCAGCTCATTTATTTGAAACAATGTATAATTTTATATTTTTACAAATGATGATATATATAAGAACAAGAAACAAGAAACAAAAAAAAAAAAAATTAATGTACACATAATGCAGCATTTATAAACAAAAGAATTTATAATTTATTTGTATATTAAAATTTGTATTATAATTTTTATGTATTAAATTTTGGGCTTTAAATTATATGAGTCAACGAAGCAAGTCAACGAGCCTAACGTAAGCCAACGAGCTGAGCTTACCTTAACTCAGACACGACTCATTTACAAACAAGCCAATTTTAAGCAACTTTTTTAGTGAGCTGCGAGCTTTTTAAACAGCCTTACCAACTGTGCGCTCTCGTGTCATCATTCTGACCAGGTGGCATTACATCAGATCAGAAGTTTTGCAAACCGATTACCTTCAATCATAATTTTGAGATTACTTTAATGGTTTTTCTGTCTAAAAGAAGTTAGATAGGAATTGAACAAAAGTTTGTTTATGAAACATATCACCTAGATTTCAGGCATAACTCATAACTGCTCTCAATTCTCATGACAGTTAAAAGTCTAAAAAGTATTTTGTTTATGGGCTTTAATTGTTTAATCACTCAGATGGAAATGTTATTCTGCTCAACGATAGTTGGATTGCCTTTTCTAGTTCCCCCAATGGTTTTAACCGGAGAATTGTTCAAAGCATGGCATTCATGCTATGAAGTAAGTAAAATATCTGTCAGTATTCGATCATAAACATAGAAAAATGCATGTTTTATCCATTCAATATTTCATCTTTTGGTGATCCCATAAATCTTTTGTGCTGCTGTGTTGTTGAACTTGCAGCATCCTTATATATATGGAGTCTTAGTGTTTGAAGCTGTAGCCACCTTTGTCGGTCAAGTATCTGTTTTATCACTCGTCGCTCTTTTCGGGGCTGCTACAACTGCTATGGTGATTATACTGTCGCACACATCGTCATAGAAAAACTTGATATGATTATGATTCATGATGCCAGTTTTTGTTTGCAGATAACTACTGCAAGAAAGGCGGTCACGCTATTGTTGTCTTACATTTTATTTACAAAACCATTGACCGAACAACACGGGTCAGGACTAATACTGATAGCTATGGGCTTGATCTTGAAGATGGTGCCTGATCATAATGCTCCTGGATATGGTCAAAGGTCAGACATGACTATGAAACAAGTGAAATCGCACCCAAAGCGACAAAAGAGTGTAGATCTTGAAGAAAAGAGGCCTCTGGTGTAAGTCAAAGTTTTGACTTTTGATATCTTGAGATGAGCCACAGGTGGCTAATTGGTAGAATGTTTAGGTAGTAATATCATCTGAAGATACGATGGCTTAATATATCTGATTTAGCTTTTGTGCAATTAGATCCATGATCATAGTTGGTGATGTTAGATTTAACGGATAAAATTTTGTATTATATGTATATGTTAAGTGAAATGTTAAAAGAAACTATGTTATTGTGTTCTTGATGTCTTATATATGTTGTTTGTCTTGATATACAAACAACTGTTGTAAAAGATAGCTAGTGATCATATGGACGTACATTTTATCTTGTTTTTGGTTAAATGTACCTCGATGTGATAAGGGAGCAAACAAAATATATTAGAAGGTAGAGGGTGACATGTTACGTTTAGCACTAACCCTTTTATTTATTACAAAGTTGCAATTGTGTTCATATGTCCTTAGGGTTGAGAGGAAATAGTACACGAATGGTCCTTGCGGGTTGGGTTGAGTACTTGTGGGTACATTAGCACAACCTAGGCGAGTTGGTGTGTGGGTTAGTTTGCAATTTCTACAACCTAAAGTGGCAAGAGTTGCGTGTGACCGTCGAAATGATAATTGGGTTGAGCTAAGAAAATCCCCATGTCCTTTTGGGTACAACTGGGTTAAAATGGCGTGGCACACTATTAGCGGATGATGGTGTAAGTACTTGCGGGTTGATCTAGGAATGCCTGATGAATAAACAAGAGAGAAATAAGCTTAAAAAGACTAATTCCCAAAAACCATGAGGCAGGCCCATCTAGGCCCGACAATCCCTATCAACAAGTTCATCTATTACAATTCATGATGTAAATAATGGTAGTCGTGTGCGTTTTGATTTATTATAAGGTACTAAAATGGTGCACACACGATACGGTGGGGAACACAAACACTTCCATGTGTGCATGGTTCCGTTCGATCCAGTTATTAACCTCAACCAAAATTGAAACTTAAGTAATCGATTAATCGATAATATTAACCAACTGGTTATTTGGTTCCATTTATTTGGTTAGATTGTCGGTTTCAGTTCGGTTTAGTTAATTTTGGTTAATAACCAAAACCAAACTTTGGCTAAAACTTTTATTTAGAAATACATGAAATTGAGGTATAATCGTATAAAAGCTAAAACTATATGGATGTTTGGTTTCGGTTTGGTTAATTTCGATTAACGAAGGGTACAAGAAAATCGATAGCCAATTAACCAATTTTTAGTTAATTCTTTTTTTGGTTAATTCAGTTTTCGATTGATTTTATTTCGGTTTCATATGTTTTTTTTGTTCGGTTTTCGATTCGTTAATCTCTCTCTCTCTCTCTCTTTCTTCCTCTCACTCTTCCTCCCCTCCCTCCTCTTTCTCTCTTTTAATTGTGAAAAAAAATGTCTTACAAGAAGAAAAAAAACAAATTTAAACCAATAGAAATCCTTCATTTAATTATTTTATTTAATGCTAAATAAATGATTATTTTCTGTAACCCTCCAAAACTAGTTAAATAAATTAAACTCATCTTCAAAATGTATTCTTTTAAAGCAAACCTAATTTTTGATGAAAGATAATTTTAATATGTGTATGATAAATGTATAATGAATTTTATATATGTAGGATAAACGTATAATAATTTCGATATATGTAGGATAATTTTTTACATGTGCAAGACAAATTTTGATAATGTGCAGGATAAAATGTTAATGACTAATTAATTATTAGAAAGATAATAATTAATGTAATAATAGTTAGTGCTTGTTATTGGGGACACACACTGCGATAGTGATTCACTCAACCACGGGTGGATGGACATCAAATCTAAGTGTGAAACCTTTGAGGCGATGTTTAAAGCAACCATGGACAAAGACACAACTGAATCTGAAGAAGTTACAATCGAAGTTACTCAAGTCGAGTACACTTGTGAGTTCAACAACGAGTTTGAGTATGTTTAGTCGTGACAAATGTTAAGGTCTAATTATATTTAATTTAATGCATAGTTTTATGTACTTTTAATTTATGTGTTTTTATGTATTGGTTTTTGTTTTAGAAATATAGTGGTGGGTTTTATTTAATTTAATCGTTTATTTATTAAAAAAAATATTAAAAAAATGATAAATCGAAAATCGTAAGTTGACACTACCATGGACCCATTGTCCACGCCACCACCACCACACTATTCTTGTTCCATGCCCCAACATAGTTAGCGATACGTTATGTGATGTGTTAACCATATGAAAACGCATGTTTCAACATATCTAATCTAAAGCATCGTGGACAAAAGAAACAGAATTGAACCCAAGTTGGTGCATTTGGTGAGCGTTCCACCTTACCACTAAAGTACTACACCACCTTTACCTTTGCATCAAGACTTAACGGCGTCATAACGTTAAATAACTTAAATTTATACCGTACAATGAACAAATTATATTTGACTCGACTCATTTCTGAAGACAGTTTACATCAAAACGTAGACCAACCAAAAAAGTACGCAAAAATAAGCATGAAAACGTATTACATTTAACAAGACTTGTTAAAGGAAAAAATGTTGAAACGTTAATTTATATCATTTACGTTGAAACGTAAATTTATACCGACGCGTACATAAAAATGACAAAACTTAGACCAACTGAAATTGCACAGAAAAATAAGCATGAAAACACATTAAATGGTTTGGTTGCATTTTGGTTCATATACGGTGCCCCCTTCGGCCGTCACCCTCGTACAACCCTAACCTATCGGTCCCAAGTTCGAATCCCTACCCACGCACCGGTATACTTCTTGCCTAAGCTCAAACCGTCACGGGAATTTTTTTTGTGGTGTGCATGGATCGAACATGTGACCTCCCTCCGGGATGGGAAGCCCTAAAGGAAAACTCACCATACCTCAAACCAGCTGAGTTGGTGACCATTAACAAACATTTGAATTAGTACAACCTGTGAAAAAGTATTAATCAATTGTTGTCTCAATGTAATTTCCAATCATAGAAAGAGAATCAAAGTACCCAAAGTAATATCTTCCGTTTACAATATTCTAAAGTCTGAGAAAAAAACATCTTTTCTTTTAGGGGAAATGGAATTTAATAATCCCAACTTTGGGGGGTTGGAAGGCAACAGTCCCAACTTGAAAATTGTAACACAGCAGTCCCAACTTGTCAACATGTTTATTCTAATGGTCCCAAACTAACTGAGGTTAAGTTTTTCTGTTAAGTGATGACGTGGACTGCCACGTGGCGTCTGACGTGGCCAAATCTGTCCTACTTGGCAAAAAAAACGTGGGCCCCTATGACACTTGTTTTTTCAATTAAAAAAATCCTTTAATATTTAAAAAATCATTTAATAACTTATATATATATATATATATATATAAACACAGAGAGAGAGGGAAAGCCCAAAAAACACATATCACCATCAACCACCTCCACCGCCTTCGTCACCATCAACCACCGCCACCGCCGCCATCTGCAACCACAACCACCTCCACTGCCTTCGTCACCATCAACCACCTCCACCGCCTTAATATTATTCCAGTCATCCATCATCTAACGAACAAACTCCCATCATTTATTCCTTTATATTCTTACCGCCGGAACCCTAACACTAACGCCGTCGAAACCAAAACCCTCACATAATAAATCGAAGCTTCCAGAACATTCCAACACAAAGCTAACTAGCCCTAACACAGAGCTGTCGTCTTCTTCAATTTATGATGTTAGGGTTAGAACTAAGAACCCTAAAATTTGGGGGAAATCCCTAATTTTACAGGTGGTTGGTGGGGGTGAATGGTAGAGTGGTGATTATGGGGTGGAGGTTAAGGGGAATGATGGTGGGTGGGCTTTGGTTGGTGGTGGCGGGTTGGTGCAGGTTGTGGGTGTCATCGGAGGGAAAACAGAGGAGGAGGAGGAGGGAGGGTGGTGGAGGACGCTGGTTACAGGCGGTTGTGGGGTGGTGGTCGTCGGAGATGGTGGTGGACGGTGGTGACAGGACGATGAAGAAGGGGGTGGGTCGTCGGAGATGGTGGTGGACGGTGGTGACAGGTGGTTGGTGGAGCTGTCGTCTCTCTCTCTCTCTCTCTGTATATATGTGTGTATAATATATACACAGTTGAAGCATGATATATAAAGATAGATATAATAGGTTTTTTTTAATTGAAAAAACAAGTGGGACCCACATTTTTTTGCCAAGTGGGACAGATTTTGCCACGTGGACTGCCACGTGGGATGCCTACGTGGCACTTAACAGAGAAAACTAACCTCAGTTAGTCTGGGACCATTAGAATAAAAATGTTGACAAGTTGGGACTGCTGTGTTACAATTTTCAAGTTGGGACTGTTGCGTTCCAACCCCTCAAAGTTAGGATTATTAAATTCCATTTCCCCTTTCTTTTATGTATAATCTATAGCAGAATATATTTTGATTAATATATTGGTTTTACGTAAGTACACTTTGTTAGGTGTTTTATTTTTCTAAAAAAAAAAGGTAAAACTCAAATCCATGAAGGAACAACCATCACAATTACCCAAAAAAATAAATCATTGGTTCCCCAAACATCATATGTCAGCTTTATTAACTTGTCACGGGTAAGTACTTTTATTTTGTCTTTTATTATATTTTAATAGAGGCATGTTATTTACACAGAGCAAAAATTAGGTTTGCACAACGACCCTCTACGGCCCGTAGAGGGTGTCAGTGCATTAAATGCAAAACCCTCTACGGGCCGTAGAGGCCTCTACGGCCCGTAGACATGGGGACCATCAACGAAGAGACTGACTTGTAGTGTGTCAGTCTGAAAAGCAATCCATCTATGGGCCGTAGAGGCCTCTACGGCCCGTAGACAGAGATAGTCCTCTATGGCTTGTAGGGCCCTCTACGGCTCGTAGAGAAGATGGCCTCTACGACCCATAGATGGCCTTTACGAGCATTTTTCAGCCATCTATGGGCCGTAGAGGGGTTTTTTTTTTTAGATTGTGTTGGAATGGGTGTGTTGAGTTTTTTAAAAAAAAAGTAAAATAGCATAAAAATATATATTTTTCACTTAATAATAATTTAGTACTAGATTATACCCCGGAGTTTAGAAATCTAATATGACATATCAATTTTACATATGAAATAGAATGATAATAAAACGCTCTTTAACAAAAAAAAAATAATACTCTCAAACAAAAGAAGACCCAATATGTTACATATTAAATGAAAAAAATAAAAAAAAAATTGTAACTGTCGATACGGTTGGAGTTTCAGGGACCCGAATAGAGGAACTGGAAGGCCACAGGATAGATGATCATACTCCATTCAAAGATAAGTAATACGAAGGTGTAACTATTCGTAGGGTTGAAATTTCCAGAACTTAAATGGAGGAACCGGATGGCCATACGATATTTGATCATTATAAGCACTCTGATAAATGAAGCGAAGCTGACCGGACAGTAATCAGGGTCACGAATCGACAATCTTATAGAACACGCCCTTGATTCCTACTAGCTAATATAGGCTCACACAAACCAAGAAGACCCAATATGTTACATATTAAATGAAAAAAAAAATAAAAAAATTGTTGTTTATGCTATTTTACTTTTATAATAAGAAATGAAAAAAAAAATTATAAAAAACTCAAATAATATGCTTAAAACTAATAAAAAACACGTAAAAAAACATAACTACGGCCCGTATAGGCCTCTACGGGCCGTAGATGTTTTTTATAAATGGGCCGTAGAGAAGATGGCCTCTACGACCCATAGATGGCCTCTACGAGCATTTTTCAGCCATCTATGGGTCGTAGAGGCCTCTATGGGCCGTAGAGGTTTTATTTAATTTTTTTTATTATTTTTATATTGTGTTGGAATGGATGTGTTGAGTTTTTTTATAAAAAGTAAAATAGCATAAACAAAATTTTTTTTAACTTAATAATAAAATGATATTAAAACGTTATTTAATAAAAAATAATACTCTCAAACAAAACAATTGTCTGTATAAACTAAATTCAATACCTAAAAAAACTATTAAATTTAACAATAAAACAGAAGAAATGACTTATCCATCCGATTAAAGTTACTATTGGAACAATCAAAAGTAACAAAATTCATACCTAATTAGACATCTTTATCTTGACCATAAATTGTTAATCTAATATCAAGCAGCGGAAATAAGAACTCAAAAATTTTTTATAAAAAAAATTGTTGATTATGCTATTTTACTTTTTATAAAAAAAAACTTAACACATACATTCTAAAAAAAAACCCTCTCTACGGCCCATAGAGGCCTCTACGGGCCATAGAGGGGATCACAATCATTGGTAGTCAGGACTGAACCTCGTACCTCGTTTTTCATGTTCATCTACGGCCCGTAGAGGCCTCTACGGGCCGTAGATAAGTCAAAAATTGATCTCTACGACCCGTAGAGGGTTGTGTGAATAAAATTTACCCTTGTGTGAATATCCAGAGCCTTTTAATAACAAAATTACACTAACTCTGTTTTTAACATGGCTTGAACTCTTGACTTTAAGGACTAGGGATGAGCTCGGGACGGTATCGGTACCGAACCGATACCGATACCGACAATACCGATACCGAAAAGTCCAAAAAACCAATACCGATACCGATACCGATTATACCAGTACGGTATCGGTACGGTACCGGTGTGGTATCGGTATTTTACCTTAAAATACCGAACCGATACCGATCCCGTACCGATACCGATAATACCGAAACCGATAACCTCTAAATGTGGATACCGATACCGATAACCTCTAAATGCGGATACCGATACCGATACCGAACACCCTCGGTTCGGTATCGGTTCGGTACGGGATCGGTATTTTTTTCGGTTCGGGATCGGTATTCGGGACCGGATGCTCATCCCTATTAAGGACGCGATACCACACTAAGGGGTCGTTTGAAAGCTTCTGAATAGCTAAGTGTTAATCCGGTAAAAGGTCTGAATAATTAAGAGAGTTAAGAGGTGCCCAACCAAACACCCGTTTTGTCTTCGGATCTGACCGAGTTAGACGACACCATCTGACTGGCCTCATTCAGTGACAACCAAACAGGGCCTAACATTTTAAGGTGTTGTTGCTTTTTAAAAAAATGTCTGCACAAGCTCTTCTGTTAGTGACGCGCAGACATTGTCATATGCAGATTGCTTGTTTTTTTAAGATGTTTCTTAAAAAAATGTATGTGTGAGCTCTTCTGGCCCAACCACTTTTAAGATCTTCTAAGGTATACAAAGGGTTAAACACCACTATCCACCACCACTACCGTCCACCACCACCACCCACCGTCCACCACCTCCATCACCATCAATTTATTTTAGCAGTCTACTGATGTTAAAAAACAAATAGTATTATTTTTACAGACTGTACACATTTTACCTTTAAAAAACAAACATCATCACCTAACTCTGGTGGCTTTGCCAATTAAATCCAACCCCCACCACTTTTTGTCTTTTTAGCGTTTAAAACAATTATGACAATGATTAAATAGATTTATTATTAGTGTTAGTTTATACTTTAAACCAAGACTTGTGATTGAAAAAAAAAACACGAGTTCGAAGTTTGTTTTCCATGTGTAGTGATATAAGGGTGGATGGAGTGGTTCGAGAAGGGAATTTGGAGAGAAAATGTGATGAGGTGGAAGGTATTTGAGAAAAAAGGGGTGTAAAAATCAAGAAGTACTCCCCGATTTGGAGAGATGCGAGAGTGAAACCAGTGGCGAAGCTTGACCCAAAGGTTCGGGGGGTCGGAAATCACTAGTTTCGGAGGGTCGAAAACAAGTTTCGGGGGGTCGAAAACCTGTTTCAGGGGGTCGAAACCCTATATTTCCAAAATTTTCTATACGAATACTATATAATCGGAACTTCTGCGCGAAAATTCGGGGGGGGGGGGGGGGGTCGGCCGCCCCTCCCCGCACCAACTAATTTGCGCCCCTGAGTGAAACAAAGAATAAAGCAGAAGCAGGAGATGAGAACGACACTGAACGGAAACTGAAAGTCGGGAAGAACATCCCATGTAATTTAGGGTCGACTCAAATTCCGTGGGAGGATCAGAGAGTTGTGTAGCATATTCCGTAGCCTAAAATTTTGGTTTTCAAATTCCAACCAAATTGTTTCTTAAATATTATGATATATCATTGCATGAACATGTGTTCATCTAATGTGTGTTTGCATGTATGCGTTCACAGTTATTTAGATGTTTGTGTACAAATCATTGTGGCTTGACCATTTTAACTAATTGAGTCTAAACTTAGGGCACAAGGGTCACTACTAGTGTTTGCTTTTTCTTTCACTAATCTTAACCAATCCTGCACTGTCATATCACTTTACTGATTTACTTCACTGAATCAGTTTTTTGTAAGCAACACTTAACTGATTCACTTCACTGAAATCTTTATTTTTTAGTTTTTTAAGAAACATTAATTAAACATATTATTTATAATAAAATAAACTTACAATATTAAAAGCAAATAAAAATAGAAATACAAATACACATAAATTAAAAATAAACTAAATACAAGAAAAACTATTTGGAGTCCTCCACGTCAAGGTACGGTAGATCAAGTCCGTCTAGATGTTGCACGAGATCATTTCGAAGTCGGAAACGCGTATCGGACTCTGTCAACTTCGCAAGTGCTTGCTCGTCGAAGAACGATTAGATTGGGGGATCGTGTATGTGGACCGGTGATATCGCACGTCCCTCGTCTTTAATTATCATGTTGTGCAATATCATGCACGTATAGTCGATGACGCTACACCTCGCAACGGTTTTGGGCCTTAAGGGTCGTGCGGTAATTCCTCATTTCCCCTTTAATACTCTGTACGCTCACTCAACATCCTTCCTTGCCTATTCTTGCGCCTTAACGAATTTCTTTTCCTTAGGGTCGGTGGGATATCGAAACGCTTTCACAAACGTTGACCAAGTTGGGTAGATACCATCGGTAAGATAATATCCACGATTATATATGTGGCATTTAAAGTAAATGGACACTGTGGCGCCGTTCCGTTTCGTTGGGTAAGAAAAACCGGGGATTGTTGGAGGACATTTATGTCGTTCAGTGAACCTGGGGGGCCAAAAAATCCATGCCAAAACCAAAGATCTTGCGAAGCAACCGCTTCTAGCATGATCATAGGGTATTGGTGATCGCCTCGCATATATTGTCCTCGTAATTCCCTAGGACATGCTCGCCACACTAAATGAGTGCAGTCAATGCTACCGATCATGCCGGGAAGGTGATGTCTTTCTTCGTGTGCTTCATACAAACATGCAATGTCGTGGCTTGTTGGTCTTCGTAAAAAACTCAGCCCCGTTTAACTTAATGACGGCATTGCAAAAAAATTGTAAACATTCGCGCGACGTCCTATCAGACATACATAAATACTCATCGTATTCGTCTGGAGGATTACCAGTTGCGAGTTGTTTCACTGCTGAAGATACTTTTTGCATGGGTGTAAAACTCTTTCTAAACCGACCGTCCATGCTCTCTCTGAACCATTCGAAGTTTGCTTCAACATTTGCTTCAATACGTAGAAATAGACGTCTCGACATGTGATACCTTTGTTTAAACTGTGCGTCGGTGTATTTTGGTACTTCAGCAAAGTAGTCATTTATTAACCGCGCATGGCCTCCCTCGCGATCACATGGCACGTATCGTTTCTTAGATGTTGCTGTGTCTTCCTCTGCCCGTCGTGCAAGGTCCGTCAGAAACTCAAGGCTACTATCGCCTGAGTGTAAAATCGGGTGGACTTCGAGCGGGGGAACGATTACTTGAATATCTTCTACGTCAATGTCAGTCATTTTTTAGAAGTATTGATATGATTTCTATGTTTTTTATTCAAAACCGTGGGAATGTATTGTGTTTTTATAAACCTAAAGATAAAAACGGTCGCAAAATATGACCGTTTGAAAGTCAAAAAACAATTAATAACATTAAAACGGGCAAAAAAGGAATAAAAACACCTAAAAGTTTGGACCGTGCCACACTACCAGCCCGTTAGATAGAACCAGAAATTGGTTCACGAGACCCCTACTAGCAAGTGTGGTGGCGGTGTTACCGTGCTGATAGTGTGGTACCCGTGGCCAATTCTAGTAGCGCCCCGTCCCCCCTTAAACCTATCTTGATTTTGAGTCCTAATGGTTTCTAACTTTCACTTTTTGAGTCCACAAGACAAACTTTGTTAAATTTTCTTAGTTAGGTTTTGTGAATCTACCAAAATACCCTTACCAATAAAAAATGAAATAAGTACATATGAGAGACACACACATACTCAACTAGGGATGTGATCGGTACCACACCCGTACCGGTACCAATTTGAAAATAAAGTGGGTACCGAATATCCTACCATATATATTGGTACGGTATGGTACCCATTTGGTTACCACTTTGTTTTTTTTGATACCAAATACATAAATTTGGTATAAGTATCAAATAAGTAAAATCGATACGAATGATTCGATTAAGTGGTAACTAAATAAAATTCATACTACTAGATCACTTGGTCACAGATACTTTATATATAAAAAAATGTATTGAAACCTTAAAGCCAAGAGGTCTAATTCTCCTTAACCATATGGTTGAGTGTTAAAAAATCTTATCATGGGTATTTAAATAAATTTTATGTGGTGTGGAATTAGAGAATGTGTGTTCTAATAAACCTTCAACTTTTTTCTAAATTATAGAGCTGCTATTGATTGTTGAGATATGAGGTTTCTTCTAAATGAAGCCATAAATCGTAATTTAGAGTATATAAATTTAGTTTCAAATTTAAGTATAGAAGGGGTTTCTCCAAAGACAACCTTTATGTTCCCTGCTATATATGTGCAATTTGCCTACATCCTAACTTAAACCCTACTAACAATTTTACCATGGAGAATTCTTTTGGTTATGGTTAGGTGGTTGGGCGTGGGGACGTGATCGAAGGGACTAGTGGATGTGTCACGCGGGTAGTAGGGTGAGCCATATTCTTTTATCTCTGTATTTTTATTAAAATAATTAAAAAGGAAAGGGAAGATGGGCATGGGAATAATGATGATGTGGTGCTGATTTGAAAAACAGGGATGAAAAGGAGGTCAGTCATCAAGCACCTAGCCTTATGGTCGTAACTTAAGGTGGACGGTATGGCAATTCGGGTAACCCCCTACCCGATCAGCCACACCATTTTGGGTGTCGCGGGTAGGGTGGGTTGAGTAGGTTTTGCGAGTGTTAGAAGCCGAAGGTAGGTGGTGGTGGTGGGGGGTGTGTGTGTGTGTGTGTGTGTGATATAGAGAGTGGGAGTACTAGCAGTGTGTGTAAAATGATATGACTCATGGTTTATGGTAGTGTTACAATCAAGTAATGTGTTTTGGGGTAGTTTAAGATACTTAGTAAGATAGGATTTGGATCATTTGAGAACCACCATTTAGGGAGAGAACCAAGGAACCAGTGTGAACAGGTGGCATTTTTGTAAATATGAAGGGTGTCTACAAAAAACCCTCCATCAAAAAATAAAAAAAATTATATAACCTAAATAAATAAAAAATAAAAAAAGTAAAAACACCAAAATGATTATTTTGCATTAATAATTTGAAAAAAAAATAAAAAAAAATAAAAAAATGGTTGTTATGACGTCATATGACGTCATCCCTGATTCACATGTGCATTTCGCTGTTATATATACAGAAATACACCGTATGCACATGTGCATTTCACTATTAAATCACACTTTTGAATGAATTGTCAATTGCCATTCTTAAATGATTATTAAATGGACGCGATACAGATATATAAGGGGTCACAAATTCTATACAATGATCATTAAATGGACGCAAAGTGAGATATAAAATACACTCGAACTCGTCAAGTGTTTAGTCATACATATTATAACATAAATTGAAAATAAAACACGTGTATGACAAAAAACATGAATAAACTTAAAACACCTCTGTATAAACAATGTTATGAAATCATATTCAAAAAATATTCCATCATCATTTAGATTTTCTTCAATTCTTTCAACAATTCTACGTGGGGTTAATAAAGACCCTTTATACAAATCCAATCATTCTCTAACTGATGTGGAGGCTACCACGTCATCACCATCATCATTCGTCTTTTGAATCTTTTGCAACACTTTTCCATTGTTTTTCAACCCTAACAATTTGCTCACCCTTTCTTCATTCACGTCTATCACGCCATTTTTGGTTTTTATCACCACCGTTTTAACACGCTTTGATGTTTTTTTTTCTTTATTGTACTTGCATCTGCACACACATTTGCCATAAAACACAATATATCACGTTCATCCATAATTATGCACATGTGCATAATCAACAATATATGTTAAATATTGCGCAAATCAACATACCATCATTATTCGCCGTTTCAATATGTTTCCGCTTGTTTGACCTCGTTTGAACCTTCCTTTTTAATTCCAAATCTGCACATAGGATATTTTGTGTGAGTAAACATCAAACATTTAATATTTCAAAAGATAAAACTACACATATGCACATGTGCATTTCTATATAAATGTACTTAATACATAATTACAACCCGATTCAACTTATTGATAAACATCCATTACATTTCTATATAAAAAAGTAACTACCAAGTACATCCGGACTAAACAAATAACACCAACCTGATTCAAATTTCTGATCAACAATCGTGTCACTAACTTCAATTGCAGTCGGTAACCTTTTTGTTCAAATTTCTGATCAACAATCGTGTCACTATCTTCAATTGTCACCATTCTGTTCAAATTTATGTACAAATGTTACTTTCTTTGATTTTTATCCCCATCTATTAGCTACAATCAATAAAAAACGCATAAGAAAACCGATATTTCGACTTAAATGCACATGTGCAACACCATTACTTTGTTAATTACAACAAAACACATGCAAATTTGCATTATTGTTACTAACTTACTTATACCAATATGTGCTATAACATTAGTTTAAACATTATAAACTACGTTTTGCACATGTGCATTAACAATCTTAATGTAGATGTTTCGACATTCAATTAACACTTAACCTATTTTGGCCCTCAACACATAAGCTAACAGACCCTTTTCTCACCAAAACCCACCAACAACTATTAGCGTGTAGGACCAGCATGGCGCAACCTGTGTCGACATTCAACTAAAACTTAACCTATTTTGACCCTCAACCCATTTTGACCCGTATACTCAACCCGCCCAATCGGCCCATTTTGCCAAGACTAGTTCTAAGCCATCATCAAATATCTCATTCAATTAACACTTAACGATTATGTCATCATCCTCAATCGCATCCTGTAGTTTTTTTAACCTTTTCTCCCTCGATTATAGCACAAAAGTTACCGCACAAAAGTTACATTCTTTTATGTTTATCCCATCTTTTTCTACAGATAATAAACAACACATAAGAAAACCATATTTTCAATTTTAATGCACATGTACCTTAACATTAATTTTTTCATTAGCAGATAATATATGAACATGTTAGAGCGAAAGACATTAAGGATATCAGTATAAATGCACATGTGCATTAACATTATTTGTATTAGTAGCAACTACGTTATGCACATGTGCATTAACATTTTTTAATTCACATGTACATAAAAACAATCATTAGCCACATTCTATAACAAAATAAAAATCCTAAAACTAACAATAATAAACATTCGGCCGCGAATAGTTTATCCAACGTAGTCTACAACTTTTACCGCACCTTGATAACCCTAAAACCATCAACACTTCTTAAATAATATTGAGGTAAATTGTATGTCTTCTTTTAACAACTGAAAATAGTTGTTGTATCAAATTTAAATAAAAGCAATTAACTTAAACCTACATGCTTGGGAAGTTGTCTCCAATTCCAACAGCCATGAATATTAACATAATCAACTAACTTCTAGTCTTCTTCAGATGTCCGTGTTCCCTTCTTCATACCATTCTTATCACAACAAATTAACATAAATCAACAACCTATTAATTCATATTCTGATTCCAATAACAACTCATATTTTTTTAAACGGCGTAACAACTCATATTCTTAACTTCTTATCATTAAAATCAAGCAAAACGTGCAGTGACATATTGTACCGTACAACTAATGATGCACATGATTAGGTAAGCAGTTGCAGATCCATTATCAACCAACCAATAATAAATTATAATAATAATAATAACAACACGTTCTAACATTATTAAATAAATTTCCTAAATTAGAAACAAAATATGAATAAGTAAATCAACAATATGTAAAAAATGACAATAAGAGAACGAACAGAGACCACACCATATATGTGAGTCCCACCGTCCAGTCCGACGATAAAACGTAACTCCACGGTACGATGAGCTCTTCGAAGGCGGTCCAGATTAATGCTTCGAGCTTAACCAGATCATCATCTAACAACAAATCAGTTAAAAAGATAACCACAAATGAACGTTTCTCTTCGATTACTGATCAAGATGAACATTTCTGGATCCACAACAACATCCTTCATCTTCTATTTCGGATAATGTATCTATTCGATTACTGATGAAGATGACAGTAACATATGGATTAATGGAGGTTACAGATTAAGCTCCAGTGACGGATCGATGATGGGCGATGAAGATGATGGTTTCAGATGGATTGATGTAGGTTACAGATGAAGCTCCGACGACATATCGATGGAAGTTACAGGTTCAACTCCGGCGACGGATCGATGGAAGTTAGATCAATATGGTGGTTAGAGGATGAAGATGTTAGAGGATGAAGATGTATTATTTATTTTTTTCACAGAGAATGGAGTTAGAGATGAAGATTTGGTGGTTTTATTTTAGGGTTGAGAGTTATTTACAAAAATGTCATATGTTCACATTGGTTCCTTGGTTCTCTCCCTAAAGTTGGTTCTCGTATGATCCCTACCCTAGTAAGCTATCAATACATGATTAATGACGCCTATGGTAGTTTGAGGTCGCATTCCTCCCTGAATTTTTAATCGACTTTAGGCTACTGGGTATGGAGACGGCAAGACAACCCTTCACGTAGGAAACCATGTCAGTGGGGATCAAATATCAAGAATGGAGACGACCTGAGGGGATGGTGTAGCCCGTCCAAGACAACCCAGAACCAACCTCCCATTGGTCCCTATATTAAAAAATGGTTTAATTTGGCTCGCCCCCCATGTTCTCTCTGAGACAATTGAGACGGAAGACATCTCAAGAGGGCGGTGTAATCCGTTCAAAAAACCCAAAACAGCTCGGGTAGAACCCCACACCCAATAGTGTTACAGTGGTTGGAAAGAAGGCCTTTTTTCTATCTCCTCCTCTTAAAAGGACTTTCAAGAACTTTTCAGAAATAATGAGAAAGTGTGGCCCATTGCAATACAGCAGGGGAGTAGCTTTATTGTCGAGTCATAGTATTATTGCTCTAATGATTACACTGTACAAAAAAATTTTTGTAATACCTTATTGGATTATTAGTCTTTTGTTTGTATTTTTTTTATTTTTTTTTGGTTTGTAATTTTGTATATTTTTTTATATGTATGTCGAGTCTTTTGTTTGTTAACTATTAGTATATAAACCCGAACCGTAAACAAATATAATATAAGAATGGAAAAGAACTAAACTTAAAATGGAAGTATAATTACAATTGACCTAGCTTAATAAAAAAAAATATCATAAGACTCAAATGTTAACATATAAAAACTTAATAGGATTTAAAAAATATATATATTGCGATAGTTAAATGCATTTATACTCCTATATAAATATATACTAGATTATACCTCAGGAGCGTTCTAAGGTTGACAAATCTAATATGACACATCAACTTTACATATGAAATAGATTAATGCGCTTCACATTTACATGCAGGAAAGCTTCGGTTAGCACCTAACCTAAAACAATTAACAATGTATAACCACAATGTCAACACTTAATCTAAATAGTGTATAACTCCATTGTTAATAATTAACCTTAAAGAATGTATAATTTTAATGCTAACATCTAGCCTAAAACAATGTATACCTTGGGAGCGTCTAGGTATAGACAAATTCTAGTTCAAATATTAGAAATATTAGGATCTCCAATATATGCATTTTTATTGCCATCTTAATAAATCTAACAAAAACTCTAAAACTCACAATCTTCCATAGATGTCAGTACTTTTATACACCTACTATCAACCCTCAACAACCAACAAACTATAAAAACTTCAAATTCAAACCTCGCAAAATTCTCGAGTAATCACCACTTAAACAATTAAACATTAACCTCAATTCCATTTTCCTATATCACTCACCATTCTCATAAACATGTTCATCAAAATTAAAAAAAAAAAAGAACAACTAGTTCCAATTCTGATTCCCACCTCACCTTCTCATTTCCATCACCGTCCAATAATAAACAAATTTCTTATACATGAACCCTACACTTTGAGGAAAGAGAAACAAAAAAAAAAGGAAGTAAAAAAGAAAGAAAGAGAAATGAGTTTAGAAATAAGTTGAGGAACCATAGAGGTTTCCAGCCAACCCACAACCGCGTGTGGCGATGCAACAGAGGCCGACTCCACCCAACAGCACAGGTACCATATTGAGAAAAAAAACAACAGAAGACGGGAGTCATATGGTGAACGGGTTCTACTGCTGTAAACCGTGTGTCCATATCTGATTTGAGACCTAATTATGTACTCATAGGGATGTTGATGTTTTAGATCTCAAAAATTCCTCACTCACAAAATACGACTTGATAATGTCTTAAATCAAATCATTATCTCGATAAATGTTGAGGTCTGATGATAAACAATAAATGATTGTGGTGGTGAATGATTGCTATGGCGACATGGGTTGCAGATGAAAGAGGGACCACAGATGGTTGATTTCTAGGTTGGAGAGGAGAAGATGGATGGAGGCAAAGAAGGGTTAGAGTTTTTAATCTATTATAATATTAGAAATAATTTTTAAATTTTATTTTATAAATCACCTAATGACATGGCATGTCACATTGTACACTCAATATGAAGGTTGGCCTCTTTAGTGCCTGTAGCTCGATACAATTTAAGGTCAGTTGCGTAGTAAACTTTGGTTTATTATAATATATAGATAGATTTTATTATTTTAGCTCTTTTTTTATAATTATTGTTAGAGTAAAATTAAGAAGTTAAATGCATTTATTCTCCTATATTTTTTAATTTGATATTCAATAAAGTGTAACTAAATGTATTGACTAGAGAAACTGGTAGGATATTATCTTTCGGCTGTTGGCTTCGAAAGTCCGCAACTTTTCTTATTCTTTGCCCATTAATTCACTTTTCATTTTGATAATAATTTTTTTATGATAAATATTAAATAACATGAAATTTACTTGTTGTTTTCGAGACATTCTTTTACTAAATTTTTTATAGTGGATTTTTTTTTTAACGGCATTTTTATAGTGGATTTTACTCTCTGCTTTACACAAATAATTCTAAATTAATCATTTTTCTAGATTTAAAGTTGAGACATCCTTTCTAGAAGGCAAGTTACCAAGACTGCCAATGATCTCCAGCTCAGCTGGTTTGAGGTGGGAAGGTTTACCTCTTTGGAGGGTTTCTGCCCGGGTTTGGTCTCAGGTTCGATTCCACGTTCCACCGAAAAAATAACCGTTGGGTTTGAAAGGAGAAACCCGTGTGGTTCATATGGGATTCGATCCTGGGCAGTGGTCGCTTTGCAACACGGGATTTACCGCTGAAACACTACTCTCCAAAAAAAAAAGTTACCAAGACTATTTTGCGCTTAAAAATAACAAAGATTGTTTAATTAGAGATCGGACTCGGAGGCAAGATCATAAGTGGATGTGGGGTTGGCGATGCCATCTAAGAGGTGGCGTTGAATCAACACAATTTGAAACTCTTAAAGGTATGCTCGAGCAATGTAATTGGTCAAATGATAAAGATTCTTGAAGATAGGAGTTAATACTTTTGTTTGGAGGCTCTTTCTTGATAGATTACCTACTCGGGTAAATCTCTCTAATAAGGGATTAGATGTTCATTTATAATGTGCCCTTCTCGCTCGAGAGACATTTAAACAGTCAACCACGTTTTTTCTTCTTGTCATGTAGCTTCAAAGGCATAGGCATTGACTATTGCTTAGCTCCAATTACCGGGGTCGAAAATTATGGAGCCTAAGTGCCTAACAATTCATAATCTTGGCTAGATAAGAGCCATTTATCAAAGAAGAAAAGAAAAAAGTGGGAGCTAGATATCAAGGACTCATGTTTACTACGTGGTACCTATATAGAAAAATAGAAATAAAGCTATTTTTAAAGGCAATGAATTGAAGACAGAGTTAGGGGCTGTTTGGTAGCCTCTTAATCAATCTGTTAACCATTCAGCTCTGATTCATTCAGCATTTAGACTGTTTGTTTCAGCATCGGAATGGAATGATTAAGTGCTGAACCATTAAGCTAATAAGGGATGCTGAATGATTGAGCTCTTAACCATTCAGATCATTTTAATCTTTAATTTCATTTTAAACTTCTCTTTCTTTTGGATTCTTATTACTAGAAACAAAAAAAATAGTTAACTTCTGTTGGACCGAGTGGCTTCAAAACCTACTACTTTACATGTAATTGTGCTTTTTTGATGTTTAGTTTTTTCTAACCATCATCTTTTTATAAAATTCCCTTTTGGCGTAAAAAAGATAAAACATTGGCGTCTTTTACCATCTAAGAAAATGTTCTATACATTCAAAACAATATTAATCAAAATGATTTCGAGAACCAAACTATTTATAAAATATAACTGATATCCGATGATTAGAGGATGTCGTTAGATAGTTTGGTGTTCATGTACCTTAAATTTTTTATGATAAATTCTTTTCGTTTATAATCATGTTTTTTTTTTTGGAATGACGGTATTATATCAAGACAAAAGATGACTAGACATAAGCTAGAACCCGACAAATACAAGCATGTTGTGTTACATAAATTTTCTTACCTTTTTTTCTAAAATGTTGTGTTTTAGTAGTAACCCGTTGGCTAAAAATCTATCTCTGCTTAGGATCGAATCCTTCCCTACACGAGTTTCTCATTTCAAACCCAATGGTTATTTTTTCAAACCCAGTGGTTACATAAAATTTCTTACGCCAATAATCTCCAGCTCAGCTGGTTTGAGGTATAGTGGGTTTTCTCTTAAGGGTTCCCATCCTGGGGTATGTCACATGTTCTATCCATGCACACCACAAAAAAATTCCCCGTGACGGACTGACGGTTTGAGCTTAGGCAAGGAGGACATCGGTGTGTGGGTAGAGATTCGAACTTGAGACCGCTAGGTTAGGGTTGTATAAGGATTTCTACTGAACTAAGTCTTTAAAAAACATAAATTTTTTACCTGAATTATTTTCATCCGTAATCACTTTTATTAAAAGAATAATTCAAACTTGTACATCAAAAAGCTATAAAGGGTAGGTGGTATGGTAGCAAATTAGGTATGTACAACTTCAAATGAACGGTGTACACGTAGTTAAAGCATACTCTTGGTTTGACATACTATCGAATATATTGAATAATGTACAAGTAATTACATCACTCTCTTTTTTTGGCATATGAATATGATCAAAGATCAAATATTCCAATATTCTCATTCCAATAACATAAATTATAAAAACAATACGATTTTGTAGCATAGCACGATCAAAGGGTAATAATATAATTATACATACCAAAAGTTTTATTTTTCCAAAATTTGTTTATTGTCCCGACACAGAATCTATACGATTTTGTCCCAACCACAATGCCTCTTTGGGTTTTGGTTCAAAAAGAACCAGATGACGGTTTAGGGAACCCTTAAGACTTGAGCCACTTTACAGTTTTGCACTTCTAGAGTATCGATAGTACATGTTTAACCCCTAATTTAGTTAAGTGATGTCACGATACTACGGTAGGAATAAATATACATCTTTCAATTTGTAATTTAACTAACTAGTTTTTTTTATTACCCCGCCCGTGCTACGGCTACGGTGTACACGATGTGTACACAATCGGACAGATTTGGTTTTGAACTAAATTTACGTTGAACGTTTGGTAACTTAAATTTATATCGTCGAATCAAAACATAGTACATTTTACCCGACTTGTTTCCAAACAAAATTTACATCAAAATATAACATTTTATAGTTGACCCGACTCGTTTTCAAACAAGAAATACGTTAAAGCGTGAATGAACCTGAAATTATACCGTCACGCCCATAAACATTTTATAGGGCTAACATATCGTGTCAGATGCGGCCGGTTAAGACACGATCACGATAAGACACAAAATAGGTAGACACGACACGATAACTTATCGTGTCATTTTTTTCAAACACGAACACGAACTTATTTATAATATGTTAACACGATAAGACACGAACATGTTTACAAACATTAACTTTGAAAACGTATCCAAAAACCTATGAATGACAGATTGGGCAACGTTGGCTTGCGTTGAGAAAGAGGACGGGTGATGGGTGACGGAGAATGGGGACGATGAATGTGTTTAGGAACTGGTGACGACGACATCGGACGGGAACGATGGAGTTGAGAAGGGGGAGAGACGACTAAGCGGTGTAATATATATGTGCACTAAGCGGCGATGGTTTTGTTGTTTTGGAGTTGGGTCGTTTTGGTGTCCTGGTAGCACACCACCAAGGCAATCTCTTATTCCTCGTTCCAACGTGTCATTTTCGAGTTATTTGTATTGTAACCGTGGGTTTATGTTGAAAGTTTTGGTCACCCCACAATGGGTATTTATAGGTTTTTTTAACCTTGGGTTGTCAAAAAAAAAAACAGTTTGTGGTACAGTTATATGACCGTTTCTGTCACCTCACGGTTAAGTTTTGAATTTGCATTTTTAATGTTTTTTTTTACTTTCAAATATATGTATTTAAATAAAAAATAAATAAACGAATCAGTGAATTGCTTCTTCACTGCCTCTAAAATTTTGTCTTACCAAAGTGAATCATAAAATTACGTGACAATGCAATGCAAGATTGATAAAAAATCAACGCAGTAAAAAAAACATAAGTTCCCCCTCCCTCCCTGACGAAGTGTACCGGTCCAAAAAAAAAATATAAAATAAAATGTCACATGACTTGATGTAACTATTGACTACTTTTGAGTTCTGAGTAGGTTACCGTGATAAAGTTTGCTGTAGGGGTGAATCTATTACACTATCATGGAAATCTTGACTCTTTTACTTTTTTTTTATCGGTTAAGGACATCACCTCGGTTCTCCGTTTCGAATCTCCATTTCCGCATCGTCCTCGAGGGCATAAGCCCTTTCAACGTTAACGGGTGTATTTTTGCTGGCCCTAGGATTTGAACCGTGTACATCTCCCGAGCGGGAACCCCCCTGAGGAGTAAACTCTCCCACCCCTCCCCAACGTCAAGGGGTGTATTTTTACTGGCCCTTGACTGTTTTACTTATTATTCAACATCTATAAATCTATAAAAATATATATATATATATATATATATATATATATATATATAAAAGAATTGATGTTTGCTGACATAGCATTTAATTGTGGTCTCAACACTCCCTTGAATGTGCCATGTGGCATAATGATTTGAAAGTTTTTTTTTTCGTTTTTATTATATTAACTCTAATAATAAAAAATTAAAACTCTATTCGTATCTCTGTTTTCTTCTTTATATTCTTATTCTTCTTTATTGTTATCTCTTTCATCATTCTCTCCCTTCCATCTTTTCTCCTCCCACAAACCCTAAAACCCCTCCCTCTATTCTATTGATCTCCTTTCAAACCCTAAACATATTCGTTGGTTCCAACTACTTCCGTGGACTGCGACTTCAAACCCTTAGACGGAGTAAACCGGTCTTCTCTTTTTTTAAGTTTTCCCTTGCCATAAACCCTACCCTATAGTCAGTCGTAAATATGTGACTGACCAACCAACCCTTTTCTAGGTTTTAGCTCAACATATTTTCACTACTACAATGGAAGTTGTAGGGTTTAAGGAAGCAATAGTCAGTGAAGGAAACAACAACAAATTAGTCCCATGGATAACTTGTGACAATTGGAATTTTGTTTCAGAATCTCTCTTTTCCTCTTCCCCTCTTTCTATACACTCTGCTCTAAAAAGGGTGTTTATTAACTTTCTTTTTTATTTATTAATTTTTTATTTATTATCTTTTGTTTCATACTTATAGATTGATTTATATTAATGTGTGTTGGTTGTTGTTGTTTTGTATGGCGTAGATATCTGCCTGGAGAAGCAAAGGATGTGTTCCTATGGTAATTGAAGTCACTGCTTCTATTCTTGAAACCCAGCAAAAAGATCCTTACTTTAGGTCATTAATCAATATATTACTTCAGCTTTATTGTAAAATGTCTTTAGGAGTTACCGTTTGATTCGTTTTTTTAGTAATTATTATTGTCGTATCTGTGTGTGTGTGTATGGTTGATTAATAATGCATGCCTCATGGGTTTATTTTGTATGTACGCCTCAAAGAGATGAGGCGGTAAGAAAAGAGGCACCTCAGGGGGTTTTGATGTGTTTTTTTTTAATGTTTTAGACTTTTGGTGTCAATTTCAAACATTCGGTGTCTTTTTTCATGTGTATATTGATGATTCCGATGATGAAATTAATTAGTATATTATTATTATTTATAAGATATATATAATTTTTGTATTTATTTTTTTAATTTCGCCTCGAGGCTTACGTCTTGTGATGCGAAGGGAAAATGGGTCGAGGCTCGATTACGTTTTTTAACTTTGTTTTCATTATTCTGTATGTCATGTTTACTGCAGGGATGGACTATCTGGGAGTGATTTACTTGCAGAGAATGTGTTTACAATGTTATATTGTATGATCATTATGAGGTAGACACTACACAATTCCATATTACTTTGTTTTTTTTAATAAACATGTGCGATGATAAACTACTTTAACCAAAGATAAATGAAAGATTTAAATGCAAATCACTACATACTATGAACATATATGTATGTATAAATATTGTTTTCCATGTATATTTGTATGCCGACAATTTTTAACTAGAATTCTAGATTAACACATGACACTTCCATCCCAATTAGTAGTGTATAAGTTTAAATCTAAAGGATTTTATAGATGACTAGGTAGTCAAAGGCGCTAGGCGCAAAGAGCCTACAACGCGTGAGCTTTTCGAAGCAAGTTGTATAGTACAAACGTACCAGTTTTTGGGTTTTAGACTTTTTTTAGGGTAGGCCATTTTTGAATGTTATAGACTAGGTTTAGCTGTACAGACCAGAATTTGCAGAATATGGCTGGCATTCACTAAAGCGCTTTGATGCACACAAGGTCGTATGGCTGCACCTTTGAATACTATGATAGACGAGCTAAGAGTCCATATGAATGATATGTTGTATTCTCTTAGTTTTAGACTAATCTATCTGTATACACGTTACATTACACATGCTAACTTGCCACCATATTTTATCACATCTTTAAGTTGATTATTTACAAAGTTCATATTAGATTTTTCAACCCCGGGACCTTCCCGGGGTAATCAGCTAGTAACTATATATAAAAGAATAACCTATTGATGACATGACATTCAATGGGGCAACCCTCACCACTTGAATGTGCCATGTGACATCATGAGAATGTTTCTTTTTAATTTTTTATTTTGTTTTTTTAATACATTTTTTTAATAAATTAAATATTTCATTAAATCATATATAACCTCTTACCCTCCCACAAACCCTAGAACCCCTCTCTTCCCTTTCACCACTCCTACCACCACCGCTGTCGCCTCCTCCTCCTCCTACCACCACCGCCTCCTCTTCTAATTGACTCCGATCAATCAATTGATTTCATCGGATTACACTTCATAAAAAAGATAGGTCTCCAAAGGGCTGTTGCTTTTGGTACTCGTGCAGGTAAGTTTACGTTCATTGTTTTTAAATTGATGATCAGTTGGGGTGTCTATTTGTTATTTTTTTTTCCCACCCACCCTCTCAATTCTTAAATCCTCTTCACCTATAATTTTTTAATTTGCATTTGTTAGGATTGGACCCTTATCACTTCTACGAAAACAAATAATATATCACTACTGTTAAAAAAATAATATATGACTAGAACACCAGTACCTTAATCCTTATAATATAATTTAACTAGGTATTTATGTTTGAATTTATTGTTACTATTAGATTTTTTTTGAACGGTTAATGTTAACCCCAATATATTTACAACAAATACACCCTTTTGTCTAGATTTGAACCTAGGACCTCCCCTCTAAGAGGCATAAGCATCTACCAAGTGCGCTACCCTACATTGACATTACACGTAATTCTTAAAGTCCCACGCCATTATGACATATAGTCGTTTTAATTAGACGTAATTCTTAAAGTCCCACGCCATTATGACGTAGGCAATAGCATTGGGCCTTTAATTAAACTTTCACATAAGTGTAGTGGTTTGAAGTTTGAACTAAGGTTCAATCATTAATTCCTTCACATCCGATACCATGTTGGCGATGGTCTCTCAAGAGGCTTATTCGGGTAATAAATGAGTTATTAGAACAACTGTTTTGTTAACGTGTATGAATTGCGCGGTTACTTCGAATTGATTTCGTGTTAACGCTCTTAGCTCAAGTGGAAGTGAGTAGAATATTGTTAAAGTAATGAGGATAGAAGACAAAAAGTTAAGTCTGATACATTGTCATGGGTGAGTAGTTGATTTAGAAGGTCTATATAATTTATAATGAAACTAGATATATGCCCGCGTGCTTCGCGCCACACTTTTTTTTTACCGGTCTAATTACATAGACATGTTTTAGTATATGTGATCTAGTTGGTCACGTCGCGCTAAACGGCAGTTCTTGGTAGCATTAAGTAATATGATACACAGACTTGATGGAGTTGAGTATTAAGTTAACGGAGTTGAATTGTATAGTAACGTGACGGAGTTAAATAGTAATTGAGTGGTAAGCTAACGAAGTTGAGTAGCGGAGTTGAATAGTAACTTCGTTGAGTTACTATTGACGGGGTTAAATAGCAACTTAACAGAGTTGAATAGTAACTTAACGGAGTTGAATAGTAACTTCCTTAAGTATGGGGTTAAATGGTAACTTAACGGAGTTGAAATGTAACTCTGTTAAATGTGGGGTTAAATAGTAACTTAACGGAGCTGAATAGTAAGTTAACGGAGTTGAATAATGACTCCGTAAAATGTGGGGTTAAATAGTAACTTAAGGGAGCTGAATAGTAACTGAACGGAATTGGATAGTAACTTCGTTAAGGTATTATGTAACTTAACGGCGTTGAATAGTAACTTAACGAAGTTGAATAGTAATTCCATTAGTTACTATTCATGAATAGTGAGTTTTGTGAGGGGAAGGAAAGTTGGTAATTATATATATGATAATTATATATATGATAATGGGGGCTACATATTAAAGATGTGAATGTGGATGCATCTGCTTTGTGAAAGGTTAAATTTTCGAGTATTAGTTGGACAAATAATTGTAAAGGTTTCTTATATAGTCGGCATCTAGCTCCAAAGTAAGTGCACATAACATTGATGTTTTTTTTTTGTTTTCTAAATTGAAAATGTTAGTTTTAGCTATTAATTTTTTGGGATAATGTATAAGTTAGCCACTCAAATTATTCGAGGAATTTCATAAAAATATGAGAGATTAAAGAGATTTGATCAGTTTTTGAATAGTTGCAGCTTACTTAAGTGATTGTTTAGTTGATTAGGTTTTAGGTTAGGGAATATATGAGTTATTACTGATTAGAATACTATGGACATGCAATGATTGAGTGTGAGATATTGGAGAGATGTGATTATGTTTATGTAGTTTGAGATTTTGAGTAGATCTTTGTCAGCAATAAGTTTAAATTCAGTTGTATTGATGTTAAATAACTATAAGTAAATGACTGTTGGTAACTGGTAAGTTTAATTTTGGTTCATGATGGTTTGAATTAGAATTTTTATAGTTTGTTGGTTATTGAGGGTTGACAATAGGTGTAGAAAAATATTGACAACTATAAATATCTCGGAAGCTTTCCAAATTGATGTGTGTGATACATACCCAGTATGTTATGCCTTTTCGGTTAACTAGGAGTTGGCAATTTTGTTAACAGTTATATGTCAGAGAACTTTGTCGTTTGCTTAGGAGTGATATATCCAATATGTGTTTGTTTTTGCATTAATTTGGTTATATGCAATCATGCTGACATTATGTGGTTCGAATAGGAACTTTGTTTGGTAGAATATAAAATTTAGTTAAAAGAGAAGATCGGAATATCTATTTTGACCCGAAAGCGTTCTTGCCTACTCCCCGACCCATCTATTTTGCCACTTCAAGCTAAAAGTTTCTGAATTATTATTGTTGTGAATGAATATAATGGTTTACATGGAGCCCTTTATATAGGGATGAATTACAATCAAATAGAAACCTATTCTAAATAGAATACAACTCTAAATATAAGATAAACCTATTCTAAATAGAAGACAACTCTAAGAGATAAAGGATAATGATGAAAGATGATAATTATCGGTTAAGACTCCCCCGCAGTTTGAGCGGGCGTAGGACAAACGCTCAAACTGGATCGAAAAGCTTCAAACAATTGTCGCGAAATCCCCTTGGTAAAAATATCTGCATACTGTAATGAAGACGGCACATGTAACACACGAACATCTCCAACTCGGACCTTTTCTCGAACAAAATGAATGTCAATCTCGATATGCTTTGTCCGCTGGTGCTGAACAGGATTATCCGAAAGATAAACGGCAGACACATTGTCACAATATATGACTGAGGCACGACGAAGAGGAAGATGTAACTCTAACAGCAGGTTCCGAATCCATGTAGCCTCGGCAACGGCATTTGCAACACCACGGTACTCAGCCTCGGCACTAGAGCGCGATACGGTTGGCTGACGTTTTGAGGACCAAGAAACCAAGTTGTCACCAAGGAAAACACAGTAACCGCTAGTAGATCGGCGAGAATCTGGACATCCGCCCCAATCGGCATCAGAATAAGCAACCAACGAGTGAGTAGTGGACTTAATAACGCGAATGCCATAAGTGACCGTGCCCTGAATATAGCGTATAATCCGTTTGAGAAACGCGTAATGAGGGTCACGTGGCTCGTGCATGAATAAGCAAATCTGCTGGACTGCATAAGAAATGTCCGGACGTGTGAAGGTAAGATATTGGAGAGCACCTGCAAGACTACGATATAACGTAGGGTCATGAAATAAAGGCCCGTCAGAAGCACTAAGCTTCGCAGAAAGATCCACTGGAGTAGCACATGGTTTGCAATTAGTCATATTAGCCCGTGAGATGATGTCTTTTGCGTATTGGGCTTGATCCAGAAATAAGCCTGTCGCGTCCCTTGTAACCTTAATGCCGAGGAAGTGGTGCAGCGGGCCCAAGTCGGTCATAGCGAACTCTCGTGAGAGTGTAGAAATAATCTCATTCAAAAAGGTAACTGACGAAGCCGTAAGGACAATATCATCAACATATAACAATAGATAAGCAACCTGGTCACCCCTGTGATAAAGAAATAAAGAGTTGTCGCATGTGCTGCTGCGAAAACCATGAGCCAAAATGTAGTTGGCAAAGCGCATATACCAAGCGCGAGGGGCCTGCTTAAGCCCATATAGTGACTTCTTCAACCTGCAAACGAAATTGGGGTACCGCTTATCAACAAAGCCAGGCGGTTGATGCATAAAAACTGTTTCGTTCAGGTGCCCGTGGAGGAAGGCGTTCTTAACATCCAACTGATGTATAGGCCACGAGCGGGAAACTGCAATAGAGAGAACAGTGCGGATGGTGGCCGGTTTGACAACCGGGCTAAAGGTGTCCTCGCAATCAACTCCCACGGTTTAGGATTTTCCATTAACGACCAGTCTTGCTTTGTACCGTTCTAAAGTGCCATCTGATTTAAACTTGTGCCTGAAAAGCCACATACATCTAATAACCGGCCGATCAACCGGGCGGGGCACAAGTTCCCATGTTTCATTTTCCTGTAACGCACTAAACTCGGTTTGCATGGCATGTAACCAATGAGGGTCGGCAAAGGCATTGGCATAGGTTTTGGGTACGGGAGAAACGGTAGTAGTGTTTAGTATTTTGGCTTTTGAGCGGGTGGTCATGGGATGGGAGTTGGTGGGAGGGGCTGATGGAGGTGGTGGGGGTGGGGCCGTAGGTTGAGGTTGGGGGTTGGAAACTGTCGTGGCAGATGGGTGGGGAGTCGGGGCGGGTGGTGGTCGTGGGCGACGGCTATAGGTAATGGTGGGCCGGGTTGTAGAAGGTAGAGGGATAGTGGGTGGTGGACGAATGAAAGAGAAACCCGGTGGGGGTGATTCGTCTAGGAAGTTATAAGACGAAGGGGAAGTGGGAATGGTGAAAGGGAAAGTGTTCTCGTCAAAAGTGACATGGCGAGAAATATGGACCTTGCCAGTGGTGGGGTCGAAGCAACGGTAACCCCGAAAATCCGGGGGATAACCAAGGAAAATACATCTAATGGAGCGGGCATGTAATTTGTGGGGCTGGGTGGCGGATTGGTTTGGGTAGCATGCACATCCGAACACGCGAAGGTGGTCGTAAGTGGGATGCCGAAGGTAAAGGACGAAGGTGGGTGTGTAAAAGTTTAGACGTTTAGTGGGAAGAATGTTGTGTAGGTAGGTTGCGGTATGTAGTGCTTCGACCCAAAAGGAGGGTGGTAAATGGGCATGGACGAGTAACGCACGAATGATGTCATTTAGACGACGAATCATCCGTTCGGCGCGTCCGTTTTGTGAGGAGGTTTGAGGGCAGGAAAAACGGAAGAGGAGACCGTTTTGAGTGGCAAAGGTCTTAAAAGCATTGTTGTCAAATTCGCCGCCTAGGTCACATTGAAAAGTTTTAATTTTTCGTTGAAACTGGGTGGCAATAAGGCGGTGGAATTTGACAAACGTGGGGAAGGTTTCAGACTTGTATCTAAGCGGATAGACCCAGATAAAATGTGAAAAATTATCAATTAAGACCATATAATACTTGTAACCGGTTTTGCTTAGTATTGGCGAGGTCCATAGGTCACAATGAATTATATCAAATGGCGAAAAAGTAAATGTACTAGATTCGTAAAAAGGAAGACGTTTACTATTAGATAAATGACAAGAATTGCAAAAACTAGAAAGTTGATGTTTATTACAAGTAAAACCAGAAGTACGATTAAGAATATCTAAAACTTGTGAGCCAGGATGTCCAAGTCTCTCATGCCATGGAAGTGACAAGGTGGTAAGGTAGCAAGCTTGAGGCGGAAGTGTGGGTGGTGTGATCGGATAGAGCTCCCCCGTGCTATTGTGGCGGGACAGGTGGCGTCCCGTTTTGAGGTCCTTCAAAGAAAAACCAAAAGGGTCAAATTCAATAGATACCCAATTTTCACGGGTGAAGCGTCTAACAGATAATAAGTTTTTAATGATTTTAGGGCTAAATAGGATATTTGGTAGGATATAGGTACGGTTGAGGATAGGGAGGTAGCCCGTGCCAGAACCCTCAACAGGTAAAACATTGCCATTGCCTACCAAAATTTTAGTTGAAACAGGAAAAGGATCAGGGCGAGAGATTATACCTTTATTGTTCGAGACGGTCCGTTCTGCTCCAGTGTCGAAATAGAGAGTAGGATCAGTGTACTGTAGCTGGGACGTGTTATAAGCAGCGCTTAAATCTGATGGGTTGAGGGCGTCAAACCCAAACTGCTGTGGGCCATAGGGGCTGAAGCCCATTTGCTGCTGCTGCTGTGGACCTCCCGTGAAATGGGCCGAAGGAAAATTAGATGGGGTGGCCTGGTTTGGTCTCCAATTAGATTGTGTAGGGTAAGGGCATGGGGGTGTGGTCCACCATGCCCATTGAGGATAAGAGGTAGGTTGAAAGGCCCAATTAGAATTGTTTGTTCTATTACCTCTGCCCCTTCCAGTATTGAAGCGTCCTCTTCCTCTAGAAGCTGGTCCCCTGCCCCGATAAGAATTTCCACGGTAAGATTGCTGCTGATTGTGATAGGTAGGGTCGGATGGTGATTGCTGTGAAGGGTTGGCGGTAGCATTGTGCGGGTCGGAAGCAGTAGCGGCGAGGACAGAGGAGGTCTTCGGTTTCCGAGCCTCCTGTCGTAATACCTCATCATGAAGCATGGTTCGGGCTAAGTCCCAATCGGCCTGTTGTTGATTGATAAGGGCTGCGGTAGTGTCGAATTCCGGGGATAAACCGCGGACAAGGGTGAGGACGAGTCGTGACTCGGTCACCGGTTGGTCGACATCTTGCAATTGATCGGCTAGAGACTTCAATTGTTTACAGTAATCGTCAACGGAGCTGCACTGGTCAAGAGTCAAGTTGACGAACCGAGTTTCCAAGGCGGCAGCTTTAGCTTGTTTATTGCTGAGAAACTTCTTCTCAAGTTTGAGCCAAGTCGTACGAGCCGAAGCTTCGGTATCCAGAATTTCTGGGAGAAGATCGTCGGATAAGGTACTGTAAATCCATTGTGAGACCAAAGCGTCCAACTCTTTCCATTCTTGATAATTAGGATCGGTGGGTTGAGGTGGTGCGGTTGAGTCGATGTGATCAAGGACCTTATACGCCATGGTGTGAAGCTTAAAAAGCTTGACCCATGATGTATAGGTTACCTTGGTCCCATCGAGGGTTCGGATTTTGCTATTGATATTGGTGACAGAATAGGCAGGGTGGAGGGAATTTGTTTTAGATGGTTCGGATGTGTTTGGTGAGGTCTGATCTGTTTTTGTCATGGTTGCAGTATGGTCTGGTCTGATCTGATCTGTGATTAAGTGATCAGAAGTTAGGGTAGTTCAGGAACAGAAGCTGGGTAGATGGAGGTTGGACAGAAAAGATAGCCGAAGCTGGGTGGTGATCGACAGGTTCTGGGTTTCGAATGATGTGGTTGCAGCCGAAGCTTGCAGGGCAAGGAACAGGAAAATAAAAAAAACGAAGAGGTAATCAGAACCGAGGCTCTGATACCATAAAAGTTTCTGAATTATTATTATTGTGAATGAATATAATGGTTTACATGGAGCCCTTTATATAGGGATGAATTACAATCAAATAGAAACCTATTCTAAATAGAATACAACTCTAAATATAAGATAAACCTATTCTAAATAGAAGACAACTCTAAGAGATAAAGGATAATGATGAAAGATGATAATTATCGGTTAAGACAAGCTACTCCCAGTGTCAAAGCAAAGAGCATGTTGGTTTATAAATCCAACATACCTACAAAATGTGTGATAGTAGATTAAGATAATTATGTCTATATGTTACAGGTTTCTTTAATAAAATTCGTTTACATCAATTTGCTTTTTATTGCTCATTCATCTTCAATTTACAGTTTGTGTTTTTATTAGTTTAGGTGTCACCCAATAACAACTTTCTACCTATTATCAGGTAATAACTAATAGGTTTTTTTTTTATATATATATTTTTATAATTATAAAACACTTATGAGTTTTATGGTATGTATTGTGATAAAAATATTTAATAATCTATGTTCTCTGTCACTGATAACAGTAGATGTAATATTTCAACTTCGGGACGCTCCCGAGGTATAAGCTAGTATAGTTATAAAAAAATTAGTTTTAATATGTAACGTTTCTTACAAATTTAAGTAAAGCGTTACGTTATGTTATGTTTATCGTCTATATTTCGATTATACCTTTTATAAAAATAGGAATTCAATTTTATAAAAAACCATACCCAGTAAAATATCATTATAAAAACCAAGGAATCTCATTTTATATTAAATATTGGGTGTCACCATGTATTGTTTACAAAGTTTATGAGGCTGTTTGGTTGATTAAATACTGAATCATTAAGAGATCTGAATGGTTAAGTGGCTCTAAATGATTAAATACTGAATGGTTCAGCTATGCACCAAGTCTGAATGGTTCAACTCTTAATCATTTCATTCAAAGCCTTTTTTAGGTTGAAACAAACAGTCTGAATGCTGAACCATTCAGAGCAGAGCCTCATTAAAAGACTACCAAACAGACCCTATATCTAAAATATATAACAAACATATACCCAGTAAAATCTCATTTTCAATGAGCAATTACCGTCCATGAGATTTTGGAGGCGTGCATGGCACGCCCTTCGATTAATTGTTAATAGGGTTGTTCAAATCGCCCGCCGTTCGTGGATCGCTCGTCGTTCGCTCGAAAAATGCTCGCTCGATCTTCCGCTCAGTTGTATATGAGCCGATCGGCTCGAATAAATTTTTATTTATTTAATAATAAATATACACACAATTTACAGATAAATTTATGGCTTTATATATAAGATTCTATTGGATTTGACTCAGTATATGCAAACAAAATATAACCAGCCCACTTAACACAATAAAAAATTAACACTAGATTTAATAGTAAAACAATAAATCATAAGGTGACAGTCTTGACTTATTTATGTTAATAGTCGTCCATCGCTAATTGTCGCTTGATATCACACCTACGTCACAATGCAATAACTGTTGTCTGACGTATGCTCATCACCTCACCAACCTCAATCTAAACCTCATCATTGGACACTGGGATCTCAATATTAGTGTTATCATCGGACATTTTGACCTTAGTTGTCACCCGACAATGAAAACATCAAAGGAAACGTCCAAATTTTATAATCGTCCATATCATTCTCCGCTCGATTCTCGCTCGAAAAACTTGCGCTCGAAGAATGCTCGTTCGGTTTTCGGATCGCTTGTAAACGAGCTGCTCCGCTCGGTTCGGTTTGTAAACGAGCCAAGCACGAGCAAAGCTCCGTTCGGATTGGCTCGGCTCGTGAACAACCTTAATTGTTAAACATGCTATTATTTGACCCACATAGCATGTGTATGAGGTTAAATGATAATTAATTGGCTAACGATGAATGGATATTAGGGCCCTCTCTAGTAAATGAAACTACTGATAACTTTATAACTTTTTTATATGTGTTAATCAGACTATGTTATCTAAACTGGAATTTTTATTTTTTGGGCCTTTTATAGAACATGGCTTATTGCGTTCATCCATCCTGCATACTGTCACTAAAATGCCCCTGCAACTGACAGAGTATGAAAAAGATTAAATGATGACAACCGTACCCCTATCTTAAAGACACAAAAACTACTCCCCTAAGGCCTCACCAAAATTTCTTAGAGCATACACAATAGCTTTCTCATCCACATTATACTAAAAATCACTATATTTTATACATCCATTTCAAATAACATTTTTTACCTTTATCGTTACTTTTTTTCTCTTCTTTACTTACAACCACTTTAAAAAACATTAAAAGTTAAAAAAAAATTGTATTCCCCTAAATATCTTATTGAATTCCCCCAATACAAGTGAATGATTCACTCACACAAATATCAAAAGTGAAAATAAATTCACCCATTTGCAAACAGTAGGACACTTGTCACATACTCACATAGGGCTGTTCAAATCGCTCGCCGCTCGTGGATCGCTCGTCGCTCGTTCGGAAAATACTCGAAAAATGCTCGCTCGATCTTTCGCTCGGTTGTATATGAGCTGATCGGCTCAGTTCGGTTTGTAAATGAGCCAAGCACGAGCAAAGGTACGCTCGGCTCGGTTCGGCTCGAATAAATTTTTATTTATTTAATAATAAATATACACACAATTTACAGATGAAGTTATGGCTTTATATATAAGATTCTATTGGATTTGACTCAGTATATGCAAACAAAATATAATACTAAATTTAATAGTAAAACAATAAGTAATGAGGTGACACTCTTGACTTCTTTAAGTTAATAGTCGTCCATCACTAATTATCGCTTGATATCACACCTACGTCACAATGCAACAATAGTTGTCTGAGATATGCTCATCAGCTTACCAGCCTCAATCTAAGCCTCATCCTTGGACACTGGGATCTCAATATTAGTGTTATCATCGGACATTTTGACCTTAGTTGTCACCCGACAATGAAAACATCGAAGGAAACATCCCAATTTTAAAATCGTCCATATTATTCTCCGCTCGATTCTCGCTCGGCGCTCGCTCGGAAAATTTGCGCTCGAAGAATGCTCGTTCGGTTTTCGGCTCGATTGTAAACGAGCCGCTCCGCTCGGTTCGGTTTGTAAACGAGCCAAGCACGAGCAAAGCTTCGTTCGGATCGGCTCGGCTCGTGAACAGCCCTATACTCACATACCATACAAAAACACCAGGGGGCCATAATGTCAAAAACAAAAGCCAATAGACAACACATTAACACTAAACAAAAGTTAAAGGCTATATTATGTTACTCTTGTTTTGAGGAAAAAGGCCGATGGGGCCCAGCAATCAAGAATATTTATTTTTACCCCTGATCTTTCCAATTATTACACCCCATACCCTTGAATATATAATATTATTCCCTCACTTTACACTTATATATATTTTAGGTGAGCATTGAGGTGTAGTATTAAGGAGGGAGGTTGCACAATTAACAAACAGCAGAAGTCCCTCCCAATAACAATAACAAAACCCCTTTGGGTTCTTGAGAGTACCATTCTTTATATCTACTCAAAACCCCACAAAAAAATACCAAAAAAATAAAAAATAAATAAAAAAATCACGTCTTTTATAGACCCTTCTTCAAGATTCGATAAAAAGGTTAAGACTTTTTTCTTATTGTCTGGATTGTGTGTGTATCTGTATGTGGAACAGGATTCCAAACATGGGATTGGTTCTTTTTTTTGTTGTTGTTGATCAATGTTGAGATTCTGCTGTCTTATTCTTAATATTTTTAGGTTGTTTTATTGTTTTTCTTTAGAGTCTTTATATGGGTTTGTGGTAAAGAATCTTGATCATGATTCTTTATTAGTGTTTTTGCATGATGGTGTCATGTTAAGGGGTTTTGGCAATGTGGGTTAGTGATTGATGCATGAATATTGGGATTCTCTGTTATTTAGCTGCTACTGTTTGTTTCAGTCAATAAAAAGAAATTTTTATTGATAAGTTGTTGTTTAATCTTCTCATGATATGTTTATGTTAAATTCTTGGTTTTGATTAATAAGATTGGAAGGTGATCTTGTTCTCCTTTGTTAATTTGTTTAGGGTTGGTTCTAGTTTTGCTGTTTTTGATGATGATAATGATCAATGTTTATGTTGATTATGTTTTTGAGGTTTAAAAATTATGTCTTGTTTATGTTTTTATTTATTTATTTATTTATTTTTTAATTTTTTTAGTGATGTGATCCTTAATGTTGTGTGTGTTTGGGGTTTGATTGATCTTTTGATCTATCAGAATGAGGGCTATCAATTTTTATTTTTATTTATTTATATTTAATTTTTGCGAAGTGATCGATTGGAATTCATAGTTCACCTTACTGGTGATTGATGAAGGATATATCATATATCTGATGGTATTCATTATTAAACAAGTTGAAAAGCATACATTTTTTATCGAATAATATCAATCGTTTATTGAATTGGCGCCATGACAACCTCAGATAATGAATTACTCTGTATACTAATAAAAGAAGAGTGTTTTAATGTTCATAGGAATAAGCATGATAACCGTGTTACCGAAAGTGTTTTACTGAGTAATTTCGACTTTTTCTATGTGCTTTTATCAAGAAGACTTAACTTCGGCTTTAATCATTTTAACAGGGAGGTCCATAAACAGCAAAAATAAGCTTGATGGAAAATGAAGTGTTTGTAGAAATACAAGTACCATCAGGCGTTCTTAAAAGCATACGGTTCAAAGTTCTATCCGAGGAAGATGCAGTAAGCCCATTATTTACTATTTTCTTGATTTTATAACATTTTCGGCACGAAGATTAATTATTATTGCATATTTGTGCATCAGGAGAAAGCATCCGTGAAGGAAGTCACAGTAGCGAACGAAGTAACCGACCCTGCATTTGGATTCCCGAATCCCGCATCACAATGCCATACATGTGGTGCCAAGGATTACAGAACCTGCGAAGGTATGAATCGATGAGTGATCATCTTTTTTTATTTTTATTTTTGCTGATGTTATTGTGTATGCGTGTTTATAAATATTCTAATCGTATATAACTTTCTGTCTTGCAGGCCACGTAGGTTTAATAAAATTTCCCTTCACAATACTTCATCCATACTTTTTACCTGAAGTGGCGCAAATTCTGAATAAAATCTGTCCTGGATGTAAAAACCTTCGAAAAGATAAGGCCAAGGTCAGGTATTGTGTTGCATATATACCTCGTCATGTGGAGGTCAAATGTAAAACTGATGTCAATTTATTTAACAATTTTTTATCTCTTGTTGATTTTGCAGAATAACGGAACGACGTCTCCCGTACAAACTCAAAAAATTTGCAAATATTGTGATGTAAGTACCTTATATGTTGTTACATTGCTGCTGTCACTTTAAGCTACAAAATTTGTAAAAAAAGGTGTTTAATTTATAGTTTTTTTTTTTCATTCAACAGAAAAGCTTTAGAGATATATATCCACCGATGAAATTTAAAGTTTCAACAAAAGATGTTTTTGGGAAGACTGCAATCATTGTGGAAACAAGAGGTTCAAAGAAGCTCATTTCGGATAAGTCTTTACCTCATGATTATTGGAATTTTGTTCCTAGCGATCCTCAGCAAGAAGCAACATTTTCAGCATTTGATCGAAAAGTTCTTACACATGTGCAGGTTACATTTGTTTAAAAAACTATGTTTTATTGTTCCCTCTTAGGTGTTATCGATGTTCTAATTACTGATGTTGATTTCTTATGATTATTAGGTATATCAAATACTGAAAGATGTTGATCCAATCTTTCTTAACGGATCACTAGGGAAAAAGAACAAGATCTTTCTCCAAAGCTTCCCTTTAACGCCCAACTGTCACCGTGTTGCAGAGTTTGGTCAAAATTTGACTTTTGTAAGCGTCTTCTTTTCCTACTACCACCACCTTATGATTTTAATCTAAAGTATTAGTTCTGATCAATCAATTTACATATTTGTTTTGGTTTCAGGACGAACGCACAAGGGCATACAGAAAAATGGTAGGCTTTCGTGGTACAGCAAACGAGCTGAGTGCATGTGTACTAGATTGCATAAAACTTTCAAAGGTTAGCGACATTAATATCTTTTAAGTACCTAGCTGTGTATATGCAGAGTGGTTATCTTCATGAAGAATCAAAGTTAGAATAATCTATGTTTTAAAAAGCGCGCTGAATAATATAATCATTTAATAAAATTATTTTACATATTGTGGTAGAGGTGTTAATTTGAGCCGTTTACATATGAACATGACAATTTGGGTTGTGGTGGATCTCTAATGGGTCATTTTAATTTAGCTTACAACGGAAACGGGTTGAAGGTTGCCAAAAGTGTTTATTTTAATGCTTACAACCTCCTAAACTGTTTTAATCCATAAAATCTACTTTATTATTGTTATAACATGTTATTGTATTCATATTCACCGCATTAACTATTTATAAGTATATGGCCAAAAGTGTGCGGGTCAGCCCAAACCGACCTTTCAAACCTGGACCTGTTTTGATGTGTTGTTACCAAATCTGTTGTTTGGCTGAGTTAGTTTTTTTGCTTATGGCAACTTTAAAGCAGTTCTGAATTTAAAATGTTAACAACACTGCAGATACGAGCAGAGAAGCCAACGCTTCGTGACCCGGATGCTGAGGATAATCCTTCCAAGATGCACGGATTAAAGTACATGAAAGAAGTTAGTCTAGGAAAAAGAACCGATTTTTGTTTCCGAATGGTGTGTGTTGGTGACCCGTACATAAAGCTAGATGAAATTGGTGTACCTCATGAAATAGCAGAAACAATGCTAGTTTCAGAGCAACTTAATTCTTTCAATTGGGAAAAAATAAACGCATCTTGTGGCTTAAGAATCCTTCAACGGGGAGAAATTTTTATTAGGCGAAGAGGTCGTTTAGTGCCTGTTAGATATGGTGATCAACTGCGAATTGGGGACACTGTCTACAGGCCTCTTACTGATGGAGACGTTGTTTTGATCAACAGACCACCCTCTATTCATTCACACTCACTCATCGCTCTTCGTGTCAAAGTTCTCCCGGTCAACTGTGTTCTTTCGATCAATCCCCTTATTTGTTCTCCGTTAAGGGGCGATTTTGATGGTGATAGTCTTCACGGTTACATTCCTCAATCTTTGGAAAGTAGAGTCGAGCTTCGGGAGCTTGTTACATTGGAAAACCAGTTGGTTGATAAACAAAGTGGCAAGAATTTATTATCGTTAAGTCATGATAGTTTAACCGCTGCTCATTTGATGCTGGAAGATGGTGTTTTTTTCAATCGGTCACAACTGCAACAGTTGCAAATGTTTTGTCCACGTCAGCAGCTAGAACTGCCAGCTATTATGAAAAAGTGTAAGGATTTAACGTTGTCTGATTCTTGTTTATGGACTGGGAGGCAGTTGTTTAGTCTTGTTTTGGATAATGAATTTGATCTTGACGTGGGCGGGACTCAAATTAGAAAGGGGGAATTTGTAAGTTTGTTAAATCCGTCGTCTTGTTTACAAGAAGGTGATGATAATATATACGGTTATCTGATTAAAAACTTTAGAGGTGATAAAGTTCTTGAATTTCTTCATTCGGCACAAGAACTGCTTATTGAATGGCTGTCAATAAGGGGATTTAGCGTCTCGTTATTGGATCTTTACCTGTCTTCTGATTCAAAAAACAATATGAATGAAGAAGTTGTTTACGGGTTGCATGAAGCCGAGAGACAAGCTCATGGTCAGCTGTTAATGGTGGATGGCCATCAAGATTTTCTTACCGGAAACCTGACCGGAAACGAGGGTTACAGTGAATTACAGTCTGATAAAATGTGTCATGATCAACAAACTTCGGCTGCATTAAGTCGAGCATCAGCTGCTGCTTTTAAGGAAGTGTTTCGTGATCTTCAAAGTCTTATTTATAATTACGTGTCTAAAGAAAACTCGTTTCTTTCAATGTTGAAAGCCGGGAGTAAGGGAAACATGCTAAAGTTTGTGCAGCATAGCATGTGTGTTGGTTATCAGCATTCGTTAGTCCCGCTCTCTTTTCACTTCCCTCGTGAATTTACATGTGTTTCTTGGAATGAGCATAAAAGAGCAGATTTGTCTTTTCCTTCGGGTGTTGATAGATATGTACCTTATGGAGTCATAAAGAGTTCGTTCTTGTCGGGTCTTAATCCCTATGAGTTCTTAGTTCATTCTGTGACTAATCGGGATGCTTCGTTTGGCGGGCATGCGGATATCTCAGGAACTTTGTTTAGAAAACTCATGTTTTTTATGCGGGACTTGTACATCGGGTATGACGGGACCGTGAGAAATTGTTACGGGAATCAGCTCGTTCAGTTTCGATATAATTCCAGAAATGCCCCTGGTGAAAGCAAATCACTTTTGGCTAAGGAAGAGTGTGGGGCCGCTGTTGGTTCCTTGGCTGCATGCGCCATCTCTGAAGCTGCTTATGGTGCTTTGGACCAACCTGTCAGCGCACTTGAGAACTCGCCTTTGCTAAACTTGAAGGTATATTTTTCAAAATTTTGTTTAATTGATAACTGTCTAATAAACCCTTCAATGGGCAGATATGTCATTTTACTTAACACGTGTTTAATATACTAACGGAATTGTGGTTTAATTGTGCAGAAAGTGCTTGAATGCGGTGTTAAAAAACTATCTGGTAACAAAACAGCGTCTCTTTTCTTGTCTCAAAAACTTAAAAGATGGAATAATGGATTCGAATATGGAGCGTTAGATGTCAAGAATCATTTGGAAAAGTTACTGTTTCAAGATATTGTTTCACTCGTCACCATATTGTAAGTTTCTTTACTTTGACATGTTAAATTTCCTTTCCTTTTGTAGAAAAAATTGTTGACTATATTCTATATGTTCGTCTTTTATATTCACTAGCCATTCCCAACAAACCGGCAAACGAGCTCGTGTTAGCCCGTGGATTTGCTATTTTCGTATAAGCAAGGTAATGCAAGATATGCTACATGTATTTCCCTCCATCCACCGACGATAGTCGAATATTGGTCATTCTATATATCAAATCACTTCTGTTTTTAAGAAAAAGTATCATAATATCGTCGGTTTTTTTTTCCTGCAGGAAGTTGCTCATAGGAAGCAACTAAAAGTGCAGTCCATTATCAATGCTCTGAGGTTAAAGTGTGCTGACTCATCAAATTTCAAGAAACTAAAATTAAGTCTACCAAAATTACAGATATCATACAAGTATGAATTTTTGTGTCTTGATTATTCGCTATGTGTTCTTGCCTTCTTAATTAGAAAAAAGTTACAAACTTTTGTGCTTAATAATCAGAAATTACCCCGACGATGCAAAATACCCTGAAGATGCAATCAATGAGAACGATGAGAGTATATTCATCACAGCTCAAATAATGGATGCCTCAAGCAACTCACTGAATGTACTCCAAGACGTTGTGGTGCCGTTCCTTCTAGATACCGTTATAAAAGGTTATTATAAATTTACTATATGTAATAATATGCTTTTATGTTCTTAATGTGTCACATATTAGTGGTTGCTTTAAAAAGTATAAATTACTTCTAAGTAATAAAGATGAAAACTATATTATGGTAACAAAAGCTTGTGTTGACAAAAAAAACGAGCATTTTTTTAAAGTTGCGTAGATGTTACCAATTTTGGGTTATTTAAAAAAGAATGGTTTTTTATTATTATTTTTTATCTTTATTATTTAGGATCTCCAAATGTGAAGAAAGTGGAGATTGTGTGGCAAGATGGTCCAAAAACATCAAAATCTTGCAAAGATTCGCCAGGTGAACTTTACTTGCGAGTTTTCATGGCTGAAAACTGCGATAGAAGGAACTTTTGGAGGGCCATCGTGGGCGATTGCATCCAAATAATGGATATGATCGATTGGGAACGAAGCCATCCAGATGATATCCAAGATGTGATTTTGGCGAACGGAATTGATGCAGCAAGAAACCACTTTCTTTGTGTATGTTCTACGATTTTCTTTCTTTTAATTTTTTCAAGAAAAAATGCATGTCCATTAACTGGTTAGTTAATGCAGACGCTGAAGTCAGCCGTAGAAGATACTGGTAAAAGCATACTTCCCGAACATTTGGCCCTCGCCGCTGACTGTTTATCAGTGGCTGGAGAATTCGCTCCTATAAATGCTAAAGGGCTTTCCCTACAGAGAAAACAAGCATCAGTTTCTGCACCATTTGCTCAAGCGTGTTTTGCTGTAAGTAACGGGTTAGCTGGTTGGTTAACGGGTCATGTTTAATTTTTTTATACAAATAGTTATTACATTAGTTATGATTAGAAAAATGATAAATCTTAAATTATTAAACATGACGAGTTAGGAGGTTGTAGGCTTTAAGAATACACTTTGTGCGACTTTTGATCCGTTTTGTGATAAAACATAACCTGTATCAACCTGTTTGTTAGTAATTGGATGTTTAATGTGGAGTGTGATCCTGTTGCAGAACCCGTCTGATTGCTTTGTTAAGGCTGCAAAAACTGGAGCTTCTGATAAACTTGAGGGGTCTATTGAAGCACTATCATGGGGAAAAGTACCGGCTCTCGGGACTGGTGGGCGATTTGACATTCTATTTTCCGGCAAGGTAGACATGTTATGCAAAATACTCAGATATAGCGTATCCTTAAAAACTTTTTTTTGTTAATTACATAACTTGTTTTTGATTTTTGATAATTTCACAGGAACATCAAATTGATAAACGGTAGACGTGTACGATCTCTTGAGCAAGAGTATCGATTCTCACGAAGAGAAGACGGAAGTAGTTGTCGAGTGTACTAACAATAAACTCACAAGCCACAAAAGTCCTGCCATGTCGTATCCGTATCCTGATATTGATATAAACATGAGTACGGATGCTATAAAAGCGATGTTGAAAAAGAAAATATCGGCTGAAGATATCAAAAGGTTGTCCAAAGATTTAAAGCATATACTTTACAAGTAAGCTCTCAGTTTAGACCCGTTATTCTTACAGTCGATTATTTGATTGTGAATATATCAGTATCACACAATTGCCTTCAAAGCGTGCTAACTAACGCTCCCTTAGCGTGCTATTCATTTGAAATTGACATGTTACAACTCTTGTACTAATTTTGTTTGATATAGGTATGATGTTAATCATAAGTTAAGCCAAGACGACAAGCTTGTTGCATGGAAAGCTTTATTTTTTCACCCTCGAAGGCAAGAGAAGATCGGGATTGGACTTTATGAAATAAAGGTAACAAAAAGAACGATAAACACACGAATTTTCTTTTCTTTGTTATTTTCGCGTTTTCAAAGGTTTTATATTTTCATATCTTATATAGGTCGGGCACAACATGAATCATGAAAATACGCGTTGCTTTGTTGTGGAGCGACTTGACGGAACAACAGAAGATTTCTCGTATCACAAATGCATTCATCACGCATTGAAACTGATTTCACCTTTTGATGCAACCGTGTACGAGTCAAGGTGGTTGAATGGAAAAGAGTAACGCGCGCTGTGTGTCGCTTTTAATATGTATTTTTATTTTCTTGTTTTATTGATGAATGTGTTGGAAGCTGGTGTTCTTCAGCTTCTTTTTGCTGCTTCCACTGAAATTTGTTTGCCACGAAGAACCGGGCAGGGAAGTCTTAGTGGAAGTAGCAACGAGAAGCTTGGAACAATCAAATAATCGTGTTATTTTACCGCATATGTTGTATTGTGGTTTAGTTGTTTAACATGAACGGTAGTTATTGTCGTCGTCTCTTTCTTGTCTACATTGTCTCTCTGAATCACCAGTGACGTTCCCATCTACGTGGTATAACCGCCACTAACATTCTTACCCAGCCATTGCCAGCGACCGGAACCATCATGACCACCTGTGGTTGATGTTTGTTCAGGCGACCTGGAAATAAAATCTGGAATTGATCTTAATGGGCCTAGAGCCCAAGTGAATAAAACAAGTGATCAACAGGAAATCTGGAATTGATCTTAATGGGCCTACAGCCCAAATGACTGAAACAAGTGATTTGTATATCTTTAAAATAATTAGCAAACTAGAAAAGGGTTACTTGAATGTAGGTGTTAATATTTTTAAAAACTTATTGGACAAATTATGATTAAAAAATTGTATTTATATAAAGTTCAACGAAAATGGTCTTATGTGTATCGATGGTTATGGTTATATGGTTATTTATAATCTATTTCTATACTTCTATATTATTACACTAAATTATGATACATCAATTTTACATATGAAATAGACTGATACGTTTTACAGTTACATGCATAAAAGCTTCGGATAGCAACAATTAACAATGTATCTCCAATGTTAACGCCTAACTGTAAACAATGAATGTATAATCCTAATGTTAACATCTAATCTAAAACAATGTATAACTTTAATACTAATAGCTAACATAAAACAATGTATAACTCCAATGCTAACACCTAACCTAAAACAATATATAACTCCAATGTAACTCTAATATTAAAACCTATTCTAAAGACTAAAAAAATATACAACTTTAATATACTAATATTGATACCTAACCTAAAACAATGTATAACTCTAGTATTAACACATATCATAAAGGCTTAAAAATGCATAACTCTAATATCAATATTCAATACCTAACCTAAAATAATGTATAACTTTAATATTAACGCCTATCATAAAGCCTAAAAAATGCATAACTCTAATATTAATATTCAATACATAACCTAAAACAATCTATAAATCCAATGCTAACATCTAATACTTCAAACGATTTTGTCTTGTTTCATTGGCTTTTCTTTTGTCTTCCTTTAGCTTCTTTTTTTTTTATGATTTTGACTACCCGATAGGTGTTTGTATTTAGGAATGGGAAGCATAGTTTCTACAGAAAAACATTCAAATTTTCATCATATATAAAGCATCCAAGTAAACAAGTAATTAAGTAAACATTCAAACATCCATATTTAAATACTAAATAATTAAACATCAAAGTTTATACTTTAAAATTTAAAGGCTAATTCTTAACATTCAAATCAACAGTAAAAAAGTATACATACAATTTAGGTGATTGAGTAACAGTAAGCAAATCTCAAACATTCAAAACAACTAAACATAAAAATTAAAAGTTAAAAACATTCCAATATTTAATACCCAATGGTTAAGAAAAGTTTCAAGCCCTATGACTCTTGGAACTTTAAACGAAGATTAGAATTCAAACAAGAAGATAAAAGTTGACTCGGAAGCATGAGGGTTTAACCGTTTTGGTGTTGCTGTATTGATTAGCTGTGAAGCATGAGGGTTTTGGCGTTGTTGTTAGGTTCACGTTTGGTTTCTTTTGCAACCCATAATGTCTAGATTACAAAAGACCAATAATAACCTAACCAATGGGTTGGGCCTTGAAAATTTAAAATATTATGGGCCCTAATATGATTCTAGCCCTTAGCGGTAGCCTAGTCTGCCCTTGCTTTAGGCCGGGCCTGCTTATACATATACTAGATTATATCCCGAAAGCTTTCCGGGATAGACAAATCTAATATGAAGTGTTAAAATATGTGTTATGATGTAACATAGAAATTAATGTATTACAATATGAGAAAACAACAATTTTAATCATTTGAGTAAGAATGAAAATGTATATTAAAAAGAAGTTATATGTTTGGATGAGGAGCAGAGCCAGAACCAACCATTGCAGGGCGTGATTGAGGCAGTGGTTTTGAAGATGTGATTTTTTTTTTTTTTTGAAAATAAGTGGTTTTAACCTATTCTGCTCTGGATGAAAATAGAATTCATATTTATTGGTTTGAATATGATTAGCGACTTGCCTATACATAGTTAATGAATTACCTAAACACATTGTATTTTTTTCTTGTATGAACAAAACCCCACAAAAAAAATCGTTTTTTTTTTGTTTTTTATATAGCACTATGGTACTCAGAAAGATAATAAAACGCTCGTTAATGTGGTGTAATTTTTTTCTTTAAAAAATCTCGTATATAAAAATTATTAATGTTTAAAAATTATGAAGGAAAACATGAAGAAGAAAAAGACTTTAGGAGGGAAATAAAGAGGAGGATGTCAGGTGACATACTCAAAAGGAGAGGATGACCTCATTTAGCGTATATCAGCTTTAGTGCTATATATATATATATAGATAGATATAGATTGATTTAATCTTCAGAGGTTGATTGTTGAGCATCCTTCTTTAACTGTCTTCCTCTGATTAATATATGATTTTATGGTATGTTGATGTTCTAACGCTCGACACGAAAAAATGGCACAACTTAACCTACAGAACTAGGCCCAACGGGCTGTTGCAACGGCTTACATAATCTCATGCTCATATGAGTCATGCTTAATTAATTTGATTACTACTTGATAGGTGAGTTGCATAAATAATCATTTGGGTGGTCATGTGTTACCGGATTTTTGCGTGGCCAGTTGCCTTCTTATTATTTTACACGTTTACGCTACTAAAGTATTATTGTAATGCTGAAAGTTTTGTCACTGATTATTCTTTCACATCATCCATCCTTTTCAAGTTTTTCTAAATTAACATGATGTGCACACTTGCCGTTCAAAAAATAAAAAAAAACATGATGTGCACACTATGTGTACATTGATTCCTTAAAATAGTGGGACAACTGAATATGAATTTAAGCTAAATCAGTAATTTATATATTCTTTTTATAAAGAGGTAAACTATTTTTTTCTAGCGGGCTGAAATATCATTCTGATAAACTCACCTTTTCCCGAGTTTGAATCTAAGCACTCACGGCCCACGGGTATTGCAACCCTCTTGATTGCCTTAATCGTAACTTTTTGCAAGTGGCGAGTATCAAACCGTAGATTTCCTGAACAGGAAGCCAGGAACCCAACACAAGTGAGTACACCTCCCCACTTCACTGTTGGATTACTAGACCAACACATCATTGAATTACAGGTAAACTATTTAATTTTAAAAAAGTAAAATACATACAATGTTAACCTCGTTTTTTACTTTATGTAAATATATATACCAACTGTATCTTTAATATACGTAGTATTTAAAATAAAATAACTAAACTTATTCACAACACTTAGACTTTAATATATTTAAAACAACTAAACTTATGCGCATTATATAATACTAATAGACAAACTTAATAAATAGTACTCACTATATTATTATTTTATTTATATTATTTTGTTTATATTATTTTTAACTATATTATTATTATTTTATTCATAGTACCTATATTATTATTTTATTCATATTATTTTATTCAAAAACTTTTTTTAGTGCAAACACTTTTTTTAATTTAAAGCTATTTATAGGAGATTTCTTGGGTTATACTATTAATAGACAAGTGATTTGAATAGTACTTCTATAATTATTTTATTCATTTTGTTATGTTAAATACATATGGTTCAATAAGAAATAACATAATGCAGTAGTGGTGGACTGGTTTGTGGTGCTTATGTGTTCTTTGAGGTCTTGGGTTCAAAACCCATTTGAGTCTTTTTTTTACAACACTTATTTATATATAAATACATATGATTCAATAAGAATTAACAAAATGGGGTAGTGATAGAGTGGTTTGTGGTATACGTGTGTTCTTTGAGGTCTTGGGTTCGAAACCTGTTTCAAACATGGCCTTTTTTTTCCCAAGACTTATTTATTTATAAATACATATGATTCTATAATAATTAATTAACTAAATGGCTTGTGGTGGAGTGGGTTTGTGATGCATTTGTGTGGTTTGAGGTCTCAGGTTTGAAACATTTGTTTTTTTTTTAAACAAATACGAAAAACGCGCAACGCACTTATGTTTATACACCTAGTTTAATTTTATGTTACTCAGTTATTTAAACTAAATGACAGTATATAAATTAAAATCCACATTTAGCATTGAACCGATAATGTTGATTTTTGTTTCGGTTAAGGCTTATAACCAAACCGAACCTAACCCAAACATGAACCATTAGAAATGTATGTGTTCCCTACCACATCGTGCGAGCACGTTGTTATGAATATATGAATGAGTCAATTTCAGTTTAACTAATTTTGGTTAACTAAGGGTACAATAAGAAAACGATAACCGATTTTAAATTAAATCGGATGTTTTCAGTTTTCAATAGATTTTGGTTCAGTTTTTTTTTTTTTTGGCTTGGCTTTGATGAATGGTTTACTTATTGGTTACTCCTAGATATTGTTAATCACGTGGCACATAAATAATTTTAAAATAAAAAATAGCAATACTATACTCAAATTAAAGATAATAAAATGCTCATTATATTATTATGATGTAATTTTTTTTATAAAAGTATCAACGTATGAAAAAATATGACTATCTATACTATATTATAATGCATGAGTCAAGGGTAGTTTAAGATACCCAAAAGTTAAGAACTTTATTTTCATTAATAACCCTAAAATGGGGGTAATATAGTCATTTAAACACCTTTACACTTTAATAGTTCATCTTAGTTACACTTTAATCGCTTAAACTTACTTAACTTTTGCTTATTTAAATTATGTTTAAATTTTTTTCCTTATTTTAAGCAAACTATTCCCATGGTTTTTAAATAGTCATATTTATTATTTCATACATTGATACTTTATAAAAAAAATTACATCAAAATAATGAGCATTTTATTATCTTTAATTTGAGTATAGTTTTGCTATTTTTTAATTTAAATTTTTTTACGTGCTACATGATTAACAATATCTATGATTGTGACTAATAACTAAACCGTTCACCGAAGCCAAATAAAAAAAAGACAAAACTGAACCAAAATTGATTGAAAACTGTATTAACCAACATCCGATTAACTTTAAATCGGTTATCGTTTTATTTTTGTACCCTTAGTTAACCGAAATCAGTCAAATGGAACTATTCATATATTCATAACAGCGTGCCCGCACAATATAATAAGGAACACTAACACTTCAAATGGTGCATGGTTGGGTTCGGTTCAGTTCGATTATTAGCCTTAACCGAAACAAAAATCGACATTATCAGTTTATCGATCTTATTAACCAACCAGTTAATTGGTTCAGTCTATTTAGTTAGATTGTCGTTTTTAGTTTGGTTTAGTTAATTTTAGTTAATAACCAAAACAAAAGTTTGGTTAAAATTTATGTTTAGAAGTACATGAAATGGATGTATAAATGCAATAAATGAATGTATAATAAATATAAATATATGAATGGTTCAATTTTTTTTTTTGTTAATTTTGGTTAACTTACGGTAAATAAAAACTGATATTAGGATAACTCGGTTTTGGTTAATTTTCTGTTCAGTTTTGTATGTTTTTTGTTTGATTTTGGTTGAGGGTTCAATCATTGTTCACCCCGATACATTGTTAATCACGTAAAAAATCAATTTTTTTAATTAAAACTATATAGCAAATTATACTCATAATATGGTTTGAAACTGAGTAGAGGAGTTTTTAAATTGTAGTGGCGGAAGAAATAGAGGGGTTTTGATATTTTAAATTTACTTTGAATTATTTATCCTCGCCACTTATTATGCCTTTTCTCTCTGTTTCTTCAATACCATCTTTTTTTGTCTTTGACTTCACGCAAACTCTATGCCCTTGCTATAGAGTTCATGGATTCTATTAAATAATAATCTTACACAAGTGATTCTTAAGTATTTAACCAAAAATTTTGTCAATGTTTGGTTTTTGTTATTGACCAAAATTAAATAAACCGGGCAAAAAACTTAAACCAAACTAAAACCGATAATCTAACCATATAAAACGAAACTAAGTAAACAATTGTTTAATAAGATCCATTAACTGGTGATATTGGTTTTCATTTCGGTTGAGACTAATAATCTAACTGAATCGAACCATACACACCATTAGAAGTATTTGTGTTCCCCGCTGCATCGCGCGGGCACCCTACTAGTTTAAAAATCATAGGGGATAGTTTGCTTAAAACAAGGAAAATAAGTTTAACTAAATTAAAATAAACAAAGTTAATTAAAGTTAATGGATTAAAGTGTAATTAAGATGATATTAAAATGTAAATAATGTATGAGACTGTTTTTCCTTCATTTCAGGGTTATTAATAAAAAATAATTTTTTAACTTTTGGGTATTTTAAACTATCAATCCCTCTTGCATTATAATATAGTATAGATATATAAATTATTTACTTGTCAACCCATCGAACTTCTTCCTCTTCGATTCGTTTCAAAGGTTTTAAAAGCATTCAACGTTAGGCATCTGCGTTTCAATGGTAGGTAAATTTTGGAAAATAACAATTGTCCGACACCTACATGTTAGTTTTATAATGAACTAGTGGGATTCTCGCGCGCGTTGCCGCGCGTTCGCTATCATTATTGTTTTGGTTTATTAGGGTACCAATGCGACAATGTAGGAAAAAATATAAAATGTCACTCGCCCAGCCTCAAACCTACACCTCTCAATTAAGCGAGTACACCTCAAACCACTACACCAACAACCCAAATTATAATTTCATATGAAACCAATCATACTTAAAGTTAAAGAATGTTGTGGAAGCTAAAAATAAAATAAAATGCTCTAGCCATGTTTTGAACCCATGACCACTTATTAATGAAATGCACCTCAAACCACTATACCACCAACCCAAATAATGATTTCATATGAAACCAATCATACTAAAAGTTAAAGAATGTTGTGGAAACTAAAAATAAAATAAAATGCTCTAGCCATGTTTTGAAACCATGATTACTCATTAAAGAAATGCACCTCATACCACTACACCTCCAAGCCAACTTGTTTTTTATTATGAAATCAATTATATTTAATATGAAACAATGTTGTGAAACTTACTATTCATCTCATTCTAAATTAATACATAGTATAATGGTCTTTATCAAAACAAATAATGACAATCGACAAAATGAATATTTTAATTGAAATTTACTTGTAAAAACATATTAGTATCTCTTTATATTATTAAAAGTTAGATTTGGTACATGTAAATAAAGGGAGGTTCTTATACAAAATAGCCTTAAACGTGAAAAGTGAATGAAGACATATCCTTCGAAACAGTGGGGTCATCGGCTAGACCCGGACTATCAACAAGCACTCAAACGCTTAAATGTCTATCTCCCGGACTTTGATATTTGGCGGTTTTTCTAATAAGGACACCGCCCCCTCAAAGCCACAAAAAACTTTGGCGAATGCTCTGTTTAGCAAAACTGCTCAAAGCCTGGGAGAAGTTTTTGAGTTGTCCTCCCGCGATAAGGCGGTGATTGAATGCCTAAAGGGTCCTCATGCTCAGGATTTTTTGACCGTTATCCCGATTGAGGGTTTGGGTCAATGCATGTCTGCAGTGGAGTACAGGGCTATACTCAAGTACCGGTTGATGATCCCTATGTATCCGAAGATGAAACATGCCCCATCTGCCGTAAAGCTTGCATGGATAAATACGGGGAGCACGCATTCATTGCAAAGAGCTCCCTGGATTCAAATACCGGCATGACTGGGTGAGGGACGTTTTGTCGGACATCTGAGAAGGGCTGGGATTTCTGCCAAAAAGGAGGCCCCTGTAAATTTCCTCACAGACCCTGCGGAAGGAGATCATACTACCCTGAGACCAGCAGATCTGCTTGTCTTTGGTTGGGAGGAGAGGGGAAACATGCTTGCGTGGACCTCACAGGGGTATCTCCTTTGGTTGGGTTAAGGAAACTGGGTTTGTAGCTGGGCAAAGCATCAAGAAAGGCGGAATCGAAGAAAGTAGATAAGCATGCTAAAGCTTGTGCAGAGAACCAACATGTCTTTATTCCTTTGGCCTTTGATACCTTTGGCTCCCTAGCGCCAGAAGCTATTCGTTTCTTGACCAGGGTCAACGGGTCGTCCACAGCAATAGTTCATCTCCAGGGGGGCAAGGATTTGTCTTTAGTAGACTAGGGTTCGCAATTCAAAAGGTGGTGGCGGGCAGCTTGTTGCCCGTCTACCTTCTATTGTGATGTAATTTTGTATTTTGT